>JAOWCC010001212.1:0-93200 GCA_030867875.1 Actinernus sp. WN-2022
GAAATGCCAGAAAATCGCGTTTTTCTAACCTAACCTTAATCTGTCAAAGTTACTTGTGTGACCTAAATTTCAAAGTGGCGCCATTTCTCGACCTTTTAATGGATTTCGATGCACTATTCGGCAATACAACGTTCTATTCCCGTAGATTAAGTTTAAATCATGGAATTTCCCCGTATTTTGAGTAGAAATGCCAGAAAATCGCGTTTTTCTAACCTAACCTTAATCTGTCAAAGTTACTTGTGTGACCTAAATTTCAAAGTGGCGCCATTTCTCGACCTTTTAATGGATTTCGATGCACTATTCGGCAATACAACGTTCTATTCCCGTAGATTAAGTTTAAATGATGGAATTTTCCCGTATTTTGAGTAGAAATGCCAGAAAATAGCGTTTTTCTAACCTAACACTAACCTCTAGCTCTCAAATTAAGAAATTATGGGATAAATCTAAGACAAGTCAATTATGGGATAGAAAGGCCAGAAAAGTCTTCAACTGCCATTTGCTGTTTCTAGAAAACGGCAAAAACACGAGTTACTGGCTTTTAAAGCTTAAAGGCACACAAGATCTAGGCTGTTTTCAGAAAAGGACCCTTAGAACCTAACACCCCCTTTTGTGAAAACATGCTAGTCTAGGCTGTTTTCAGAAAAGGACCCTTAGAACCTAACACCCCCTTTTGTGAAAACATGCTAGATCTTGTGTGCCTCTAAGCTTTAAAAGCCAGTAGCTCGTATTTTTAGCGTTATTATGAAAGGGCAAATGACAGTTTAAGACTTTTGTGCACTTTCGATCCCGTAATTCATCTCTAGGTACTTTAGGAGGGAGGGCGGAGGGGAGGGGGGGGGGGGGGGGGGGGTGGTGGGCAGGATGAGTTCAACAATTTCAAAGTGGCGCCATTTCTCGACCTTTTAATGGATTTCGATGCACTATTCGGCAATACAACGTTCTATTCCCGTAGATTAAGTTTAAATGATGGAATTTCCCCGTATTTTGAGTAGAAATGCCAGAAAATCGCGTTTTTCTAACCTAACACTAATCTGTCAAAGTTACTTGTGTGACCTAAATTTCAAAGTGGCGCCATTTCTCGACCTTTTAATGGATTTCGATGCACTATTCGGCAATACAACGTTCTATTCCCGTAGATTAAGTTTAAATGATGGAATTTCCCCGTATTTTGAGTAGAAATGCCAGAAAATCGCGTTTTTCTAACCTAACCTTAATCTGTCAAAGTTACTTGTGTGACCTAAATTTCAAAGTGGCGCCATTTCTCGACCTTTTAATGGATTTCGATGCACTATTCGGCAATACAACGTTCTATTCCCGTAGATTAAGTTTAAATGATGGAATTTTCCCGTATTTTGAGTAGAAATGCCAGAAAATCGCGTTTTTCTAACCTAACCTTAATCTGTCAAAGTTACTTGTGTGACCTAAATTTCAAAGTGGCGCCATTTCTCGACCTTTTAATGGATTTCGATGCACTATTCGGCAATACAACGTTCTATTCCCGTAGATTAAGTTTAAATGATGGAATTTTCCCGTATTTTGAGTAGAAATGCCAGAAAATAGCGTTTTTCTAACCTAACACTAACCTCTAGCTCTCAAATTAAGAAATTATGGGATAAATCTAAGACAAGTCAATTATGGGATAGAAAGGCCAGAAAAGTCTTCAACTGCCATTTGCTGTTTCTAGAAAACGGCAAAAACACGAGTTACTGGCTTTTAAAGCTTAAAGGCACACAAGATCTAGGCTGTTTTCAGAAAAGGACCCTTAGAACCTAACACCCCCTTTTGTGAAAACATGCTAGTCTAGGCTGTTTTCAGAAAAGGACCCTTAGAACCTAACACCCCCTTTTGTGAAAACATGCTAGATCTTGTGTGCCTCTAAGCTTTAAAAGCCAGTAGCTCGTATTTTTAGCGTTATTATGAAAGGGCAAATGACAGTTTAAGACTTTTGTGCACTTTCGATCCCGTAATTCATCTCTAGGTACTTTAGGAGGGAGGGCGGAGGGGAGGGGGGGGGGGGGGTGGTGGGCAGGATGAGTTCAACAATTTCAAAGTGGCGCCATTTCTCGACCTTTTAATGGATTTCGATGCACTATTCGGCAATACAACGTTCTATTCCCGTAGATTAAGTTTAAATGATGGAATTTCCCCGTATTTTGAGTAGAAATGCCAGAAAATCGCGTTTTTCTAACCTAACACTAATCTGTCAAAGTTACTTGTGTGACCTAAATTTCAAAGTGGCGCCATTTCTCGACCTTTTAATGGATTTCGATGCACT
This sequence comes from Actinernus sp. WN-2022, assembly GCA_030867875.1. Classification (NCBI taxonomy): domain Eukaryota; kingdom Metazoa; phylum Cnidaria; class Anthozoa; order Actiniaria; family Actinernidae; genus Actinernus; species Actinernus sp. WN-2022. Next base: position 2,276 of record JAOWCC010001212.1, read on the forward strand.
ATTCGGCAATACAACGTTCTATTCCCGTAGATTAAGTTTAAATGATGGAATTTTCCCGTATTTTGAGTAGAAATGCCAGAAAATCGCGTTTTTCTAACCTAACCTTAATCTGTCAAAGTTACTTGTGTGACCTAAATTTCAAAGTGGCGCCATTTCTCGACCTTTTAATGGATTTCGATGCACTATTCGGCAATACAACGTTCTATTCCCGTAGATTAAGTTTAAATGATGGAATTTTCCCGTATTTTGAGTAGAAATGCCAGAAAATCGCGTTTTTCTAACCTAACACTAATCTGTCAAAGTTACTTGTGTGACCTAAATTTCAAAGTGGCGCCATTTCTCGACCTTTTAATGGATTTCGATGCACTATTCGGCAATACAACGTTCTATTCCCGTAGATTAAGTTTAAATGATGGAATTTTCCCGTATTTTGAGTAGAAATGCCAGAAAATCGCGTTTTTCTAACCTAACCTTAATCTGTCAAAGTTACTTGTGTGACCTAAATTTCAAAGTGGCGCCATTTCTCGACCTTTTAATGGATTTCGATGCACTATTCGGCAATACAACGTTCTATTCCCGTAGATTAAGTTTAAATCATGGAATTTCCCCGTATTTTGAGTAGAAATGCCAGAAAATCGCGTTTTTCTAACCTAACCTTAATCTGTCAAAGTTACTTGTGTGACCTAAATTTCAAAGTGGCGCCATTTCTCGACCTTTTAATGGATTTCGATGCACTATTCGGCAATACAACGTTCTATTCCCGTAGATTAAGTTTAAATGATGGAATTTTCCCGTATTTTGAGTAGAAATGCCAGAAAATAGCGTTTTTCTAACCTAACACTAACCTCTAGCTCTCAAATTAAGAAATTATGGGATAAATCTAAGACAAGTCAATTATGGGATAGAAAGGCCAGAAAAGTCTTCAACTGCCATTTGCTGTTTCTAGAAAACGGCAAAAACACGAGTTACTGGCTTTTAAAGCTTAAAGGCACACAAGATCTAGGCTGTTTTCAGAAAAGGACCCTTAGAACCTAACACCCCCTTTTGTGAAAACATGCTAGTCTAGGCTGTTTTCAGAAAAGGACCCTTAGAACCTAACACCCCCTTTTGTGAAAACATGCTAGATCTTGTGTGCCTCTAAGCTTTAAAAGCCAGTAGCTCGTATTTTTAGCGTTATTATGAAAGGGCAAATGACAGTTTAAGACTTTTGTGCACTTTCGATCCCGTAATTCATCTCTAGGTACTTTAGGAGGGAGGGCGGAGGGGAGGGGGGGGGGGGGGGGGGTGGTGGGCAGGATGAGTTCAACAATTTCAAAGTGGCGCCATTTCTCGACCTTTTAATGGATTTCGATGCACTATTCGGCAATACAACGTTCTATTCCCGTAGATTAAGTTTAAATGATGGAATTTCCCCGTATTTTGAGTAGAAATGCCAGAAAATCGCGTTTTTCTAACCTAACACTAATCTGTCAAAGTTACTTGTGTGACCTAAATTTCAAAGTGGCGCCATTTCTCGACCTTTTAATGGATTTCGATGCACTATTCGGCAATACAACGTTCTATTCCCGTAGATTAAGTTTAAATGATGGAATTTCCCCGTATTTTGAGTAGAAATGCCAGAAAATCGCGTTTTTCTAACCTAACCTTAATCTGTCAAAGTTACTTGTGTGACCTAAATTTCAAAGTGGCGCCATTTCTCGACCTTTTAATGGATTTCGATGCACTATTCGGCAATACAACGTTCTATTCCCGTAGATTAAGTTTAAATGATGGAATTTTCCCGTATTTTGAGTAGAAATGCCAGAAAATCGCGTTTTTCTAACCTAACCTTAATCTGTCAAAGTTACTTGTGTGACCTAAATTTCAAAGTGGCGCCATTTCTCGACCTTTTAATGGATTTCGATGCACTATTCGGCAATACAACGTTCTATTCCCGTAGATTAAGTTTAAATGATGGAATTTTCCCGTATTTTGAGTAGAAATGCCAGAAAATCGCGTTTTTCTAACCTAACACTAATCTGTCAAAGTTACTTGTGTGACCTAAATTTCAAAGTGGCGCCATTTCTCGACCTTTTAATGGATTTCGATGCACTATTCGGCAATACAACGTTCTATTCCCGTAGATTAAGTTTAAATGATGGAATTTTCCCGTATTTTGAGTAGAAATGCCAGAAAATCGCGTTTTTCTAACCTAACCTTAATCTGTCAAAGTTACTTGTGTGACCTAAATTTCAAAGTGGCGCCATTTCTCGACCTTTTAATGGATTTCGATGCACTATTCGGCAATACAACGTTCTATTCCCGTAGATTAAGTTTAAATCATGGAATTTCCCCGTATTTTGAGTAGAAATGCCAGAAAATCGCGTTTTTCTAACCTAACCTTAATCTGTCAAAGTTACTTGTGTGACCTAAATTTCAAAGTGGCGCCATTTCTCGACCTTTTAATGGATTTCGATGCACTATTCGGCAATACAACGTTCTATTCCCGTAGATTAAGTTTAAATGATGGAATTTTCCCGTATTTTGAGTAGAAATGCCAGAAAATAGCGTTTTTCTAACCTAACACTAACCTCTAGCTCTCAAATTAAGAAATTATGGGATAAATCTAAGACAAGTCAATTATGGGATAGAAAGGCCAGAAAAGTCTTCAACTGCCATTTGCTGTTTCTAGAAAACGGCAAAAACACGAGTTACTGGCTTTTAAAGCTTAAAGGCACACAAGATCTAGGCTGTTTTCAGAAAAGGACCCTTAGAACCTAACACCCCCTTTTGTGAAAACATGCTAGTCTAGGCTGTTTTCAGAAAAGGACCCTTAGAACCTAACACCCCCTTTTGTGAAAACATGCTAGATCTTGTGTGCCTCTAAGCTTTAAAAGCCAGTAGCTCGTATTTTTAGCGTTATTATGAAAGGGCAAATGACAGTTTAAGACTTTTGTGCACTTTCGATCCCGTAATTCATCTCTAGGTACTTTAGGAGGGAGGGCGGAGGGGAGGGGGGGGGGGGGGGGGGGTGGTGGGCAGGATGAGTTCAACAATTTCAAAGTGGCGCCATTTCTCGACCTTTTAATGGATTTCGATGCACTATTCGGCAATACAACGTTCTATTCCCGTAGATTAAGTTTAAATGATGGAATTTCCCCGTATTTTGAGTAGAAATGCCAGAAAATCGCGTTTTTCTAACCTAACACTAATCTGTCAAAGTTACTTGTGTGACCTAAATTTCAAAGTGGCGCCATTTCTCGACCTTTTAATGGATTTCGATGCACTATTCGGCAATACAACGTTCTATTCCCGTAGATTAAGTTTAAATGATGGAATTTCCCCGTATTTTGAGTAGAAATGCCAGAAAATCGCGTTTTTCTAACCTAACCTTAATCTGTCAAAGTTACTTGTGTGACCTAAATTTCAAAGTGGCGCCATTTCTCGACCTTTTAATGGATTTCGATGCACTATTCGGCAATACAACGTTCTATTCCCGTAGATTAAGTTTAAATGATGGAATTTTCCCGTATTTTGAGTAGAAATGCCAGAAAATCGCGTTTTTCTAACCTAACACTAATCTGTCAAAGTTACTTGTGTGACCTAAATTTCAAAGTGGCGCCATTTCTCGACCTTTTAATGGATTTCGATGCACTATTCGGCAATACAACGTTCTATTCCCGTAGATTAAGTTTAAATGATGGAATTTCCCCGTATTTTGAGTAGAAATGCCAGAAAATCGCGTTTTTCTAACCTAACACTAATCTGTCAAAGTTACTTGTGTGACCTAAATTTCAAAGTGGCGCCATTTCTCGACCTTTTAATGGATTTCGATGCACTATTCGGCAATACAACGTTCTATTCCCGTAGATTAAGTTTAAATGATGGAATTTTCCCGTATTTTGAGTAGAAATGCCAGAAAATCGCGTTTTTCTAACCTAACCTTAATCTGTCAAAGTTACTTGTGTGACCTAAATTTCAAAGTGGCGCCATTTCTCGACCTTTTAATGGATTTCGATGCACTATTCGGCAATACAACGTTCTATTCCCGTAGATTAAGTTTAAATCATGGAATTTCCCCGTATTTTGAGTAGAAATGCCAGAAAATCGCGTTTTTCTAACCTAACCTTAATCTGTCAAAGTTACTTGTGTGACCTAAATTTCAAAGTGGCGCCATTTCTCGACCTTTTAATGGATTTCGATGCACTATTCGGCAATACAACGTTCTATTCCCGTAGATTAAGTTTAAATGATGGAATTTTCCCGTATTTTGAGTAGAAATGCCAGAAAATCGCGTTTTTCTAACCTAACACTAATCTGTCAAAGTTACTTGTGTGACCTAAATTTCAAAGTGGCGCCATTTCTCGACCTTTTAATGGATTTCGATGCACTATTCGGCAATACAACGTTCTATTCCCGTAGATTAAGTTTAAATGATGGAATTTTCCCGTATTTTGAGTAGAAATGCCAGAAAATCGCGTTTTTCTAACCTAACACTAATCTGTCAAAGTTACTTGTGTGACCTAAATTTCAAAGTGGCGCCATTTCTCGACCTTTTAATGGATTTCGATGCACTATTCGGCAATACAACGTTCTATTCCCGTAGATTAAGTTTAAATGATGGAATTTCCCCGTATTTTGAGTAGAAATGCCAGAAAATCGCGTTTTTCTAACCTAACACTAATCTGTCAAAGTTACTTGTGTGACCTAAATTTCAAAGTGGCGCCATTTCTCGACCTTTTAATGGATTTCGATGCACTATTCGGCAATACAACGTTCTATTCCCGTAGATTAAGTTTAAATGATGGAATTTCCCCGTATTTTGAGTAGAAATGCCAGAAAATCGCGTTTTTCTAACCTAACACTAATCTGTCAAAGTTACTTGTGTGACCTAAATTTCAAAGTGGCGCCATTTCTCGACCTTTTAATGGATTTCGATGCACTATTCGGCAATACAACGTTCTATTCCCGTAGATTAAGTTTAAATGATGGAATTTTCCCGTATTTTGAGTAGAAATGCCAGAAAATCGCGTTTTTCTAACCTAACCTTAATCTGTCAAAGTTACTTGTGTGACCTAAATTTCAAAGTGGCGCCATTTCTCGACCTTTTAATGGATTTCGATGCACTATTCGGCAATACAACGTTCTATTCCCGTAGATTAAGTTTAAATGATGGAATTTTCCCGTATTTTGAGTAGAAATGCCAGAAAATCGCGTTTTTCTAACCTAACACTAATCTGTCAAAGTTACTTGTGTGACCTAAATTTCAAAGTGGCGCCATTTCTCGACCTTTTAATGGATTTCGATGCACTATTCGGCAATACAACGTTCTATTCCCGTAGATTAAGTTTAAATGATGGAATTTTCCCGTATTTTGAGTAGAAATGCCAGAAAATCGCGTTTTTCTAACCTAACCTTAATCTGTCAAAGTTACTTGTGTGACCTAAATTTCAAAGTGGCGCCATTTCTCGACCTTTTAATGGATTTCGATGCACTATTCGGCAATACAACGTTCTATTCCCGTAGATTAAGTTTAAATGATGGAATTTTCCCGTATTTTGAGTAGAAATGCCAGAAAATCGCGTTTTTCTAACCTAACCTTAATCTGTCAAAGTTACTTGTGTGACCTAAATTTCAAAGTGGCGCCATTTCTCGACCTTTTAATGGATTTCGATGCACTATTCGGCAATACAACGTTCTATTCCCGTAGATTAAGTTTAAATCATGGAATTTCCCCGTATTTTGAGTAGAAATGCCAGAAAATCGCGTTTTTCTAACCTAACCTTAATCTGTCAAAGTTACTTGTGTGACCTAAATTTCAAAGTGGCGCCATTTCTCGACCTTTTAATGGATTTCGATGCACTATTCGGCAATACAACGTTCTATTCCCGTAGATTAAGTTTAAATGATGGAATTTTCCCGTATTTTGAGTAGAAATGCCAGAAAATCGCGTTTTTCTAACCTAACACTAATCTGTCAAAGTTACTTGTGTGACCTAAATTTCAAAGTGGCGCCATTTCTCGACCTTTTAATGGATTTCGATGCACTATTCGGCAATACAACGTTCTATTCCCGTAGATTAAGTTTAAATGATGGAATTTTCCCGTATTTTGAGTAGAAATGCCAGAAAATCGCGTTTTTCTAACCTAACACTAATCTGTCAAAGTTACTTGTGTGACCTAAATTTCAAAGTGGCGCCATTTCTCGACCTTTTAATGGATTTCGATGCACTATTCGGCAATACAACGTTCTATTCCCGTAGATTAAGTTTAAATGATGGAATTTCCCCGTATTTTGAGTAGAAATGCCAGAAAATCGCGTTTTTCTAACCTAACACTAATCTGTCAAAGTTACTTGTGTGACCTAAATTTCAAAGTGGCGCCATTTCTCGACCTTTTAATGGATTTCGATGCACTATTCGGCAATACAACGTTCTATTCCCGTAGATTAAGTTTAAATGATGGAATTTCCCCGTATTTTGAGTAGAAATGCCAGAAAATCGCGTTTTTCTAACCTAACACTAATCTGTCAAAGTTACTTGTGTGACCTAAATTTCAAAGTGGCGCCATTTCTCGACCTTTTAATGGATTTCGATGCACTATTCGGCAATACAACGTTCTATTCCCGTAGATTAAGTTTAAATGATGGAATTTTCCCGTATTTTGAGTAGAAATGCCAGAAAATCGCGTTTTTCTAACCTAACCTTAATCTGTCAAAGTTACTTGTGTGACCTAAATTTCAAAGTGGCGCCATTTCTCGACCTTTTAATGGATTTCGATGCACTATTCGGCAATACAACGTTCTATTCCCGTAGATTAAGTTTAAATGATGGAATTTTCCCGTATTTTGAGTAGAAATGCCAGAAAATCGCGTTTTTCTAACCTAACACTAATCTGTCAAAGTTACTTGTGTGACCTAAATTTCAAAGTGGCGCCATTTCTCGACCTTTTAATGGATTTCGATGCACTATTCGGCAATACAACGTTCTATTCCCGTAGATTAAGTTTAAATGATGGAATTTTCCCGTATTTTGAGTAGAAATGCCAGAAAATCGCGTTTTTCTAACCTAACCTTAATCTGTCAAAGTTACTTGTGTGACCTAAATTTCAAAGTGGCGCCATTTCTCGACCTTTTAATGGATTTCGATGCACTATTCGGCAATACAACGTTCTATTCCCGTAGATTAAGTTTAAATCATGGAATTTCCCCGTATTTTGAGTAGAAATGCCAGAAAATCGCGTTTTTCTAACCTAACCTTAATCTGTCAAAGTTACTTGTGTGACCTAAATTTCAAAGTGGCGCCATTTCTCGACCTTTTAATGGATTTCGATGCACTATTCGGCAATACAACGTTCTATTCCCGTAGATTAAGTTTAAATGATGGAATTTTCCCGTATTTTGAGTAGAAATGCCAGAAAATCGCGTTTTTCTAACCTAACCTTAATCTGTCAAAGTTACTTGTGTGACCTAAATTTCAAAGTGGCGCCATTTCTCGACCTTTTAATGGATTTCGATGCACTATTCGGCAATACAACGTTCTATTCCCGTAGATTAAGTTTAAATGATGGAATTTTCCCGTATTTTGAGTAGAAATGCCAGAAAATAGCGTTTTTCTAACCTAACACTAACCTCTAGCTCTCAAATTAAGAAATTATGGGATAAATCTAAGACAAGTCAATTATGGGATAGAAAGGCCAGAAAAGTCTTCAACTGCCATTTGCTGTTTCTAGAAAACGGCAAAAACACGAGTTACTGGCTTTTAAAGCTTAAAGGCACACAAGATCTAGGCTGTTTTCAGAAAAGGACCCTTAGAACCTAACACCCCCTTTTGTGAAAACATGCTAGTCTAGGCTGTTTTCAGAAAAGGACCCTTAGAACCTAACACCCCCTTTTGTGAAAACATGCTAGATCTTGTGTGCCTCTAAGCTTTAAAAGCCAGTAGCTCGTATTTTTAGCGTTATTATGAAAGGGCAAATGACAGTTTAAGACTTTTGTGCACTTTCGATCCCGTAATTCATCTCTAGGTACTTTAGGAGGGAGGGCGGAGGGGAGGGGGGGGGGGGGGGTGGTGGGCAGGATGAGTTCAACAATTTCAAAGTGGCGCCATTTCTCGACCTTTTAATGGATTTCGATGCACTATTCGGCAATACAACGTTCTATTCCCGTAGATTAAGTTTAAATGATGGAATTTCCCCGTATTTTGAGTAGAAATGCCAGAAAATCGCGTTTTTCTAACCTAACACTAATCTGTCAAAGTTACTTGTGTGACCTAAATTTCAAAGTGGCGCCATTTCTCGACCTTTTAATGGATTTCGATGCACTATTCGGCAATACAACGTTCTATTCCCGTAGATTAAGTTTAAATGATGGAATTTCCCCGTATTTTGAGTAGAAATGCCAGAAAATCGCGTTTTTCTAACCTAACCTTAATCTGTCAAAGTTACTTGTGTGACCTAAATTTCAAAGTGGCGCCATTTCTCGACCTTTTAATGGATTTCGATGCACTATTCGGCAATACAACGTTCTATTCCCGTAGATTAAGTTTAAATGATGGAATTTTCCCGTATTTTGAGTAGAAATGCCAGAAAATCGCGTTTTTCTAACCTAACACTAATCTGTCAAAGTTACTTGTGTGACCTAAATTTCAAAGTGGCGCCATTTCTCGACCTTTTAATGGATTTCGATGCACTATTCGGCAATACAACGTTCTATTCCCGTAGATTAAGTTTAAATGATGGAATTTCCCCGTATTTTGAGTAGAAATGCCAGAAAATCGCGTTTTTCTAACCTAACACTAATCTGTCAAAGTTACTTGTGTGACCTAAATTTCAAAGTGGCGCCATTTCTCGACCTTTTAATGGATTTCGATGCACTATTCGGCAATACAACGTTCTATTCACGTAGATTAAGTTTAAATGATGGAATTTTCCCGTATTTTGAGTAGAAATGCCAGAAAATCGCGTTTTTCTAACCTAACCTTAATCTGTCAAAGTTACTTGTGTGACCTAAATTTCAAAGTGGCGCCATTTCTCGACCTTTTAATGGATTTCGATGCACTATTCGGCAATACAACGTTCTATTCCCGTAGATTAAGTTTAAATCATGGAATTTCCCCGTATTTTGAGTAGAAATGCCAGAAAATCGCGTTTTTCTAACCTAACCTTAATCTGTCAAAGTTACTTGTGTGACCTAAATTTCAAAGTGGCGCCATTTCTCGACCTTTTAATGGATTTCGATGCACTATTCGGCAATACAACGTTCTATTCCCGTAGATTAAGTTTAAATGATGGAATTTTCCCGTATTTTGAGTAGAAATGCCAGAAAATCGCGTTTTTCTAACCTAACCTTAATCTGTCAAAGTTACTTGTGTGACCTAAATTTCAAAGTGGCGCCATTTCTCGACCTTTTAATGGATTTCGATGCACTATTCGGCAATACAACGTTCTATTCCCGTAGATTAAGTTTAAATGATGGAATTTTCCCGTATTTTGAGTAGAAATGCCAGAAAATCGCGTTTTTCTAACCTAACCTTAATCTGTCAAAGTTACTTGTGTGACCTAAATTTCAAAGTGGCGCCATTTCTCGACCTTTTAATGGATTTCGATGCACTATTCGGCAATACAACGTTCTATTCCCGTAGATTAAGTTTAAATCATGGAATTTCCCCGTATTTTGAGTAGAAATGCCAGAAAATCGCGTTTTTCTAACCTAACCTTAATCTGTCAAAGTTACTTGTGTGACCTAAATTTCAAAGTGGCGCCATTTCTCGACCTTTTAATGGATTTCGATGCACTATTCGGCAATACAACGTTCTATTCCCGTAGATTAAGTTTAAATGATGGAATTTTCCCGTATTTTGAGTAGAAATGCCAGAAAATCGCGTTTTTCTAACCTAACACTAATCTGTCAAAGTTACTTGTGTGACCTAAATTTCAAAGTGGCGCCATTTCTCGACCTTTTAATGGATTTCGATGCACTATTCGGCAATACAACGTTCTATTCCCGTAGATTAAGTTTAAATGATGGAATTTTCCCGTATTTTGAGTAGAAATGCCAGAAAATCGCGTTTTTCTAACCTAACACTAATCTGTCAAAGTTACTTGTGTGACCTAAATTTCAAAGTGGCGCCATTTCTCGACCTTTTAATGGATTTCGATGCACTATTCGGCAATACAACGTTCTATTCCCGTAGATTAAGTTTAAATGATGGAATTTCCCCGTATTTTGAGTAGAAATGCCAGAAAATCGCGTTTTTCTAACCTAACACTAATCTGTCAAAGTTACTTGTGTGACCTAAATTTCAAAGTGGCGCCATTTCTCGACCTTTTAATGGATTTCGATGCACTATTCGGCAATACAACGTTCTATTCCCGTAGATTAAGTTTAAATGATGGAATTTCCCCGTATTTTGAGTAGAAATGCCAGAAAATCGCGTTTTTCTAACCTAACACTAATCTGTCAAAGTTACTTGTGTGACCTAAATTTCAAAGTGGCGCCATTTCTCGACCTTTTAATGGATTTCGATGCACTATTCGGCAATACAACGTTCTATTCCCGTAGATTAAGTTTAAATGATGGAATTTTCCCGTATTTTGAGTAGAAATGCCAGAAAATCGCGTTTTTCTAACCTAACCTTAATCTGTCAAAGTTACTTGTGTGACCTAAATTTCAAAGTGGCGCCATTTCTCGACCTTTTAATGGATTTCGATGCACTATTCGGCAATACAACGTTCTATTCCCGTAGATTAAGTTTAAATGATGGAATTTTCCCGTATTTTGAGTAGAAATGCCAGAAAATCGCGTTTTTCTAACCTAACACTAATCTGTCAAAGTTACTTGTGTGACCTAAATTTCAAAGTGGCGCCATTTCTCGACCTTTTAATGGATTTCGATGCACTATTCGGCAATACAACGTTCTATTCCCGTAGATTAAGTTTAAATGATGGAATTTTCCCGTATTTTGAGTAGAAATGCCAGAAAATCGCGTTTTTCTAACCTAACCTTAATCTGTCAAAGTTACTTGTGTGACCTAAATTTCAAAGTGGCGCCATTTCTCGACCTTTTAATGGATTTCGATGCACTATTCGGCAATACAACGTTCTATTCCCGTAGATTAAGTTTAAATCATGGAATTTCCCCGTATTTTGAGTAGAAATGCCAGAAAATCGCGTTTTTCTAACCTAACCTTAATCTGTCAAAGTTACTTGTGTGACCTAAATTTCAAAGTGGCGCCATTTCTCGACCTTTTAATGGATTTCGATGCACTATTCGGCAATACAACGTTCTATTCCCGTAGATTAAGTTTAAATGATGGAATTTTCCCGTATTTTGAGTAGAAATGCCAGAAAATCGCGTTTTTCTAACCTAACCTTAATCTGTCAAAGTTACTTGTGTGACCTAAATTTCAAAGTGGCGCCATTTCTCGACCTTTTAATGGATTTCGATGCACTATTCGGCAATACAACGTTCTATTCCCGTAGATTAAGTTTAAATGATGGAATTTTCCCGTATTTTGAGTAGAAATGCCAGAAAATAGCGTTTTTCTAACCTAACACTAACCTCTAGCTCTCAAATTAAGAAATTATGGGATAAATCTAAGACAAGTCAATTATGGGATAGAAAGGCCAGAAAAGTCTTCAACTGCCATTTGCTGTTTCTAGAAAACGGCAAAAACACGAGTTACTGGCTTTTAAAGCTTAAAGGCACACAAGATCTAGGCTGTTTTCAGAAAAGGACCCTTAGAACCTAACACCCCCTTTTGTGAAAACATGCTAGTCTAGGCTGTTTTCAGAAAAGGACCCTTAGAACCTAACACCCCCTTTTGTGAAAACATGCTAGATCTTGTGTGCCTCTAAGCTTTAAAAGCCAGTAGCTCGTATTTTTAGCGTTATTATGAAAGGGCAAATGACAGTTTAAGACTTTTGTGCACTTTCGATCCCGTAATTCATCTCTAGGTACTTTAGGAGGGAGGGCGGAGGGGAGGGGGGGGGGGGGGGTGGTGGGCAGGATGAGTTCAACAATTTCAAAGTGGCGCCATTTCTCGACCTTTTAATGGATTTCGATGCACTATTCGGCAATACAACGTTCTATTCCCGTAGATTAAGTTTAAATGATGGAATTTCCCCGTATTTTGAGTAGAAATGCCAGAAAATCGCGTTTTTCTAACCTAACACTAATCTGTCAAAGTTACTTGTGTGACCTAAATTTCAAAGTGGCGCCATTTCTCGACCTTTTAATGGATTTCGATGCACTATTCGGCAATACAACGTTCTATTCCCGTAGATTAAGTTTAAATGATGGAATTTCCCCGTATTTTGAGTAGAAATGCCAGAAAATCGCGTTTTTCTAACCTAACCTTAATCTGTCAAAGTTACTTGTGTGACCTAAATTTCAAAGTGGCGCCATTTCTCGACCTTTTAATGGATTTCGATGCACTATTCGGCAATACAACGTTCTATTCCCGTAGATTAAGTTTAAATGATGGAATTTTCCCGTATTTTGAGTAGAAATGCCAGAAAATCGCGTTTTTCTAACCTAACACTAATCTGTCAAAGTTACTTGTGTGACCTAAATTTCAAAGTGGCGCCATTTCTCGACCTTTTAATGGATTTCGATGCACTATTCGGCAATACAACGTTCTATTCCCGTAGATTAAGTTTAAATGATGGAATTTCCCCGTATTTTGAGTAGAAATGCCAGAAAATCGCGTTTTTCTAACCTAACACTAATCTGTCAAAGTTACTTGTGTGACCTAAATTTCAAAGTGGCGCCATTTCTCGACCTTTTAATGGATTTCGATGCACTATTCGGCAATACAACGTTCTATTCACGTAGATTAAGTTTAAATGATGGAATTTTCCCGTATTTTGAGTAGAAATGCCAGAAAATCGCGTTTTTCTAACCTAACCTTAATCTGTCAAAGTTACTTGTGTGACCTAAATTTCAAAGTGGCGCCATTTCTCGACCTTTTAATGGATTTCGATGCACTATTCGGCAATACAACGTTCTATTCCCGTAGATTAAGTTTAAATCATGGAATTTCCCCGTATTTTGAGTAGAAATGCCAGAAAATCGCGTTTTTCTAACCTAACCTTAATCTGTCAAAGTTACTTGTGTGACCTAAATTTCAAAGTGGCGCCATTTCTCGACCTTTTAATGGATTTCGATGCACTATTCGGCAATACAACGTTCTATTCCCGTAGATTAAGTTTAAATGATGGAATTTTCCCGTATTTTGAGTAGAAATGCCAGAAAATCGCGTTTTTCTAACCTAACACTAATCTGTCAAAGTTACTTGTGTGACCTAAATTTCAAAGTGGCGCCATTTCTCGACCTTTTAATGGATTTCGATGCACTATTCGGCAATACAACGTTCTATTCCCGTAGATTAAGTTTAAATGATGGAATTTTCCCGTATTTTGAGTAGAAATGCCAGAAAATCGCGTTTTTCTAACCTAACACTAATCTGTCAAAGTTACTTGTGTGACCTAAATTTCAAAGTGGCGCCATTTCTCGACCTTTTAATGGATTTCGATGCACTATTCGGCAATACAACGTTCTATTCCCGTAGATTAAGTTTAAATGATGGAATTTCCCCGTATTTTGAGTAGAAATGCCAGAAAATCGCGTTTTTCTAACCTAACACTAATCTGTCAAAGTTACTTGTGTGACCTAAATTTCAAAGTGGCGCCATTTCTCGACCTTTTAATGGATTTCGATGCACTATTCGGCAATACAACGTTCTATTCCCGTAGATTAAGTTTAAATGATGGAATTTTCCCGTATTTTGAGTAGAAATGCCAGAAAATCGCGTTTTTCTAACCTAACCTTAATCTGTCAAAGTTACTTGTGTGACCTAAATTTCAAAGTGGCGCCATTTCTCGACCTTTTAATGGATTTCGATGCACTATTCGGCAATACAACGTTCTATTCCCGTAGATTAAGTTTAAATGATGGAATTTTCCCGTATTTTGAGTAGAAATGCCAGAAAATCGCGTTTTTCTAACCTAACACTAATCTGTCAAAGTTACTTGTGTGACCTAAATTTCAAAGTGGCGCCATTTCTCGACCTTTTAATGGATTTCGATGCACTATTCGGCAATACAACGTTCTATTCCCGTAGATTAAGTTTAAATGATGGAATTTTCCCGTATTTTGAGTAGAAATGCCAGAAAATCGCGTTTTTCTAACCTAACCTTAATCTGTCAAAGTTACTTGTGTGACCTAAATTTCAAAGTGGCGCCATTTCTCGACCTTTTAATGGATTTCGATGCACTATTCGGCAATACAACGTTCTATTCCCGTAGATTAAGTTTAAATCATGGAATTTCCCCGTATTTTGAGTAGAAATGCCAGAAAATCGCGTTTTTCTAACCTAACCTTAATCTGTCAAAGTTACTTGTGTGACCTAAATTTCAAAGTGGCGCCATTTCTCGACCTTTTAATGGATTTCGATGCACTATTCGGCAATACAACGTTCTATTCCCGTAGATTAAGTTTAAATGATGGAATTTTCCCGTATTTTGAGTAGAAATGCCAGAAAATAGCGTTTTTCTAACCTAACACTAACCTCTAGCTCTCAAATTAAGAAATTATGGGATAAATCTAAGACAAGTCAATTATGGGATAGAAAGGCCAGAAAAGTCTTCAACTGCCATTTGCTGTTTCTAGAAAACGGCAAAAACACGAGTTACTGGCTTTTAAAGCTTAAAGGCACACAAGATCTAGGCTGTTTTCAGAAAAGGACCCTTAGAACCTAACACCCCCTTTTGTGAAAACATGCTAGTCTAGGCTGTTTTCAGAAAAGGACCCTTAGAACCTAACACCCCCTTTTGTGAAAACATGCTAGATCTTGTGTGCCTCTAAGCTTTAAAAGCCAGTAGCTCGTATTTTTAGCGTTATTATGAAAGGGCAAATGACAGTTTAAGACTTTTGTGCACTTTCGATCCCGTAATTCATCTCTAGGTACTTTAGGAGGGAGGGCGGAGGGGAGGGGGGGGGGGGGGGTGGTGGGCAGGATGAGTTCAACAATTTCAAAGTGGCGCCATTTCTCGACCTTTTAATGGATTTCGATGCACTATTCGGCAATACAACGTTCTATTCCCGTAGATTAAGTTTAAATGATGGAATTTCCCCGTATTTTGAGTAGAAATGCCAGAAAATCGCGTTTTTCTAACCTAACACTAATCTGTCAAAGTTACTTGTGTGACCTAAATTTCAAAGTGGCGCCATTTCTCGACCTTTTAATGGATTTCGATGCACTATTCGGCAATACAACGTTCTATTCCCGTAGATTAAGTTTAAATGATGGAATTTCCCCGTATTTTGAGTAGAAATGCCAGAAAATCGCGTTTTTCTAACCTAACCTTAATCTGTCAAAGTTACTTGTGTGACCTAAATTTCAAAGTGGCGCCATTTCTCGACCTTTTAATGGATTTCGATGCACTATTCGGCAATACAACGTTCTATTCCCGTAGATTAAGTTTAAATGATGGAATTTTCCCGTATTTTGAGTAGAAATGCCAGAAAATCGCGTTTTTCTAACCTAACACTAATCTGTCAAAGTTACTTGTGTGACCTAAATTTCAAAGTGGCGCCATTTCTCGACCTTTTAATGGATTTCGATGCACTATTCGGCAATACAACGTTCTATTCCCGTAGATTAAGTTTAAATGATGGAATTTCCCCGTATTTTGAGTAGAAATGCCAGAAAATCGCGTTTTTCTAACCTAACACTAATCTGTCAAAGTTACTTGTGTGACCTAAATTTCAAAGTGGCGCCATTTCTCGACCTTTTAATGGATTTCGATGCACTATTCGGCAATACAACGTTCTATTCCCGTAGATTAAGTTTAAATGATGGAATTTTCCCGTATTTTGAGTAGAAATGCCAGAAAATCGCGTTTTTCTAACCTAACACTAATCTGTCAAAGTTACTTGTGTGACCTAAATTTCAAAGTGGCGCCATTTCTCGACCTTTTAATGGATTTCGATGCACTATTCGGCAATACAACGTTCTATTCCCGTAGATTAAGTTTAAATGATGGAATTTCCCCGTATTTTGAGTAGAAATGCCAGAAAATCGCGTTTTTCTAACCTAACACTAATCTGTCAAAGTTACTTGTGTGACCTAAATTTCAAAGTGGCGCCATTTCTCGACCTTTTAATGGATTTCGATGCACTATTCGGCAATACAACGTTCTATTCACGTAGATTAAGTTTAAATGATGGAATTTTCCCGTATTTTGAGTAGAAATGCCAGAAAATCGCGTTTTTCTAACCTAACCTTAATCTGTCAAAGTTACTTGTGTGACCTAAATTTCAAAGTGGCGCCATTTCTCGACCTTTTAATGGATTTCGATGCACTATTCGGCAATACAACGTTCTATTCCCGTAGATTAAGTTTAAATCATGGAATTTCCCCGTATTTTGAGTAGAAATGCCAGAAAATCGCGTTTTTCTAACCTAACCTTAATCTGTCAAAGTTACTTGTGTGACCTAAATTTCAAAGTGGCGCCATTTCTCGACCTTTTAATGGATTTCGATGCACTATTCGGCAATACAACGTTCTATTCCCGTAGATTAAGTTTAAATGATGGAATTTTCCCGTATTTTGAGTAGAAATGCCAGAAAATCGCGTTTTTCTAACCTAACACTAATCTGTCAAAGTTACTTGTGTGACCTAAATTTCAAAGTGGCGCCATTTCTCGACCTTTTAATGGATTTCGATGCACTATTCGGCAATACAACGTTCTATTCCCGTAGATTAAGTTTAAATGATGGAATTTTCCCGTATTTTGAGTAGAAATGCCAGAAAATCGCGTTTTTCTAACCTAACACTAATCTGTCAAAGTTACTTGTGTGACCTAAATTTCAAAGTGGCGCCATTTCTCGACCTTTTAATGGATTTCGATGCACTATTCGGCAATACAACGTTCTATTCCCGTAGATTAAGTTTAAATGATGGAATTTCCCCGTATTTTGAGTAGAAATGCCAGAAAATCGCGTTTTTCTAACCTAACACTAATCTGTCAAAGTTACTTGTGTGACCTAAATTTCAAAGTGGCGCCATTTCTCGACCTTTTAATGGATTTCGATGCACTATTCGGCAATACAACGTTCTATTCCCGTAGATTAAGTTTAAATGATGGAATTTTCCCGTATTTTGAGTAGAAATGCCAGAAAATCGCGTTTTTCTAACCTAACCTTAATCTGTCAAAGTTACTTGTGTGACCTAAATTTCAAAGTGGCGCCATTTCTCGACCTTTTAATGGATTTCGATGCACTATTCGGCAATACAACGTTCTATTCCCGTAGATTAAGTTTAAATGATGGAATTTTCCCGTATTTTGAGTAGAAATGCCAGAAAATCGCGTTTTTCTAACCTAACACTAATCTGTCAAAGTTACTTGTGTGACCTAAATTTCAAAGTGGCGCCATTTCTCGACCTTTTAATGGATTTCGATGCACTATTCGGCAATACAACGTTCTATTCCCGTAGATTAAGTTTAAATGATGGAATTTTCCCGTATTTTGAGTAGAAATGCCAGAAAATCGCGTTTTTCTAACCTAACCTTAATCTGTCAAAGTTACTTGTGTGACCTAAATTTCAAAGTGGCGCCATTTCTCGACCTTTTAATGGATTTCGATGCACTATTCGGCAATACAACGTTCTATTCCCGTAGATTAAGTTTAAATCATGGAATTTCCCCGTATTTTGAGTAGAAATGCCAGAAAATCGCGTTTTTCTAACCTAACCTTAATCTGTCAAAGTTACTTGTGTGACCTAAATTTCAAAGTGGCGCCATTTCTCGACCTTTTAATGGATTTCGATGCACTATTCGGCAATACAACGTTCTATTCCCGTAGATTAAGTTTAAATGATGGAATTTTCCCGTATTTTGAGTAGAAATGCCAGAAAATAGCGTTTTTCTAACCTAACACTAACCTCTAGCTCTCAAATTAAGAAATTATGGGATAAATCTAAGACAAGTCAATTATGGGATAGAAAGGCCAGAAAAGTCTTCAACTGCCATTTGCTGTTTCTAGAAAACGGCAAAAACACGAGTTACTGGCTTTTAAAGCTTAAAGGCACACAAGATCTAGGCTGTTTTCAGAAAAGGACCCTTAGAACCTAACACCCCCTTTTGTGAAAACATGCTAGTCTAGGCTGTTTTCAGAAAAGGACCCTTAGAACCTAACACCCCCTTTTGTGAAAACATGCTAGATCTTGTGTGCCTCTAAGCTTTAAAAGCCAGTAGCTCGTATTTTTAGCGTTATTATGAAAGGGCAAATGACAGTTTAAGACTTTTGTGCACTTTCGATCCCGTAATTCATCTCTAGGTACTTTAGGAGGGAGGGCGGAGGGGAGGGGGGGGGGGGGGGTGGTGGGCAGGATGAGTTCAACAATTTCAAAGTGGCGCCATTTCTCGACCTTTTAATGGATTTCGATGCACTATTCGGCAATACAACGTTCTATTCCCGTAGATTAAGTTTAAATGATGGAATTTCCCCGTATTTTGAGTAGAAATGCCAGAAAATCGCGTTTTTCTAACCTAACACTAATCTGTCAAAGTTACTTGTGTGACCTAAATTTCAAAGTGGCGCCATTTCTCGACCTTTTAATGGATTTCGATGCACTATTCGGCAATACAACGTTCTATTCCCGTAGATTAAGTTTAAATGATGGAATTTCCCCGTATTTTGAGTAGAAATGCCAGAAAATCGCGTTTTTCTAACCTAACCTTAATCTGTCAAAGTTACTTGTGTGACCTAAATTTCAAAGTGGCGCCATTTCTCGACCTTTTAATGGATTTCGATGCACTATTCGGCAATACAACGTTCTATTCCCGTAGATTAAGTTTAAATGATGGAATTTTCCCGTATTTTGAGTAGAAATGCCAGAAAATCGCGTTTTTCTAACCTAACACTAATCTGTCAAAGTTACTTGTGTGACCTAAATTTCAAAGTGGCGCCATTTCTCGACCTTTTAATGGATTTCGATGCACTATTCGGCAATACAACGTTCTATTCCCGTAGATTAAGTTTAAATGATGGAATTTCCCCGTATTTTGAGTAGAAATGCCAGAAAATCGCGTTTTTCTAACCTAACACTAATCTGTCAAAGTTACTTGTGTGACCTAAATTTCAAAGTGGCGCCATTTCTCGACCTTTTAATGGATTTCGATGCACTATTCGGCAATACAACGTTCTATTCCCGTAGATTAAGTTTAAATGATGGAATTTTCCCGTATTTTGAGTAGAAATGCCAGAAAATCGCGTTTTTCTAACCTAACCTTAATCTGTCAAAGTTACTTGTGTGACCTAAATTTCAAAGTGGCGCCATTTCTCGACCTTTTAATGGATTTCGATGCACTATTCGGCAATACAACGTTCTATTCCCGTAGATTAAGTTTAAATCATGGAATTTCCCCGTATTTTGAGTAGAAATGCCAGAAAATCGCGTTTTTCTAACCTAACCTTAATCTGTCAAAGTTACTTGTGTGACCTAAATTTCAAAGTGGCGCCATTTCTCGACCTTTTAATGGATTTCGATGCACTATTCGGCAATACAACGTTCTATTCCCGTAGATTAAGTTTAAATGATGGAATTTTCCCGTATTTTGAGTAGAAATGCCAGAAAATCGCGTTTTTCTAACCTAACACTAATCTGTCAAAGTTACTTGTGTGACCTAAATTTCAAAGTGGCGCCATTTCTCGACCTTTTAATGGATTTCGATGCACTATTCGGCAATACAACGTTCTATTCCCGTAGATTAAGTTTAAATGATGGAATTTTCCCGTATTTTGAGTAGAAATGCCAGAAAATAGCGTTTTTCTAACCTAACACTAACCTCTAGCTCTCAAATTAAGAAATTATGGGATAAATCTAAGACAAGTCAATTATGGGATAGAAAGGCCAGAAAAGTCTTCAACTGCCATTTGCTGTTTCTAGAAAACGGCAAAAACACGAGTTACTGGCTTTTAAAGCTTAAAGGCACACAAGATCTAGGCTGTTTTCAGAAAAGGACCCTTAGAACCTAACACCCCCTTTTGTGAAAACATGCTAGTCTAGGCTGTTTTCAGAAAAGGACCCTTAGAACCTAACACCCCCTTTTGTGAAAACATGCTAGATCTTGTGTGCCTCTAAGCTTTAAAAGCCAGTAGCTCGTATTTTTAGCGTTATTATGAAAGGGCAAATGACAGTTTAAGACTTTTGTGCACTTTCGATCCCGTAATTCATCTCTAGGTACTTTAGGAGGGAGGGCGGAGGGGAGGGGGGGGGGGGGGGGGGTGGTGGGCAGGATGAGTTCAACAATTTCAAAGTGGCGCCATTTCTCGACCTTTTAATGGATTTCGATGCACTATTCGGCAATACAACGTTCTATTCCCGTAGATTAAGTTTAAATGATGGAATTTCCCCGTATTTTGAGTAGAAATGCCAGAAAATCGCGTTTTTCTAACCTAACACTAATCTGTCAAAGTTACTTGTGTGACCTAAATTTCAAAGTGGCGCCATTTCTCGACCTTTTAATGGATTTCGATGCACTATTCGGCAATACAACGTTCTATTCCCGTAGATTAAGTTTAAATCATGGAATTTTCCCGTATTTTGAGTAGAAATGCCAGAAAATCGCGTTTTTCTAACCTAACCTTAATCTGTCAAAGTTACTTGTGTGACCTAAATTTCAAAGTGGCGCCATTTCTCGACCTTTTAATGGATTTCGATGCACTATTCGGCAATACAACGTTCTATTCCCGTAGATTAAGTTTAAATGATGGAATTTTCCCGTATTTTGAGTAGAAATGCCAGAAAATCGCGTTTTTCTAACCTAACACTAATCTGTCAAAGTTACTTGTGTGACCTAAATTTCAAAGTGGCGCCATTTCTCGACCTTTTAATGGATTTCGATGCACTATTCGGCAATACAACGTTCTATTCCCGTAGATTAAGTTTAAATGATGGAATTTTCCCGTATTTTGAGTAGAAATGCCAGAAAATCGCGTTTTTCTAACCTAACCTTAATCTGTCAAAGTTACTTGTGTGACCTAAATTTCAAAGTGGCGCCATTTCTCGACCTTTTAATGGATTTCGATGCACTATTCGGCAATACAACGTTCTATTCCCGTAGATTAAGTTTAAATCATGGAATTTCCCCGTATTTTGAGTAGAAATGCCAGAAAATCGCGTTTTTCTAACCTAACCTTAATCTGTCAAAGTTACTTGTGTGACCTAAATTTCAAAGTGGCGCCATTTCTCGACCTTTTAATGGATTTCGATGCACTATTCGGCAATACAACGTTCTATTCCCGTAGATTAAGTTTAAATGATGGAATTTTCCCGTATTTTGAGTAGAAATGCCAGAAAATCGCGTTTTTCTAACCTAACACTAATCTGTCAAAGTTAGTTGTGTGACCTAAATTTCAAAGTGGCGCCATTTCTCGACCTTTTAATGGATTTCGATGCACTATTCGGCAATACAACGTTCTATTCCCGTAGATTAAGTTTAAATGATGGAATTTTCCCGTATTTTGAGTAGAAATGCCAGAAAATAGCGTTTTTCTAACCTAACACTAACCTCTAGCTCTCAAATTAAGAAATTATGGGATAAATCTAAGACAAGTCAATTATGGGATAGAAAGGCCAGAAAAGTCTTCAACTGCCATTTGCTGTTTCTAGAAAACGGCAAAAACACGAGTTACTGGCTTTTAAAGCTTAAAGGCACACAAGATCTAGGCTGTTTTCAGAAAAGGACCCTTAGAACCTAACACCCCCTTTTGTGAAAACATGCTAGTCTAGGCTGTTTTCAGAAAAGGACCCTTAGAACCTAACACCCCCTTTTGTGAAAACATGCTAGATCTTGTGTGCCTCTAAGCTTTAAAAGCCAGTAGCTCGTATTTTTAGCGTTATTATGAAAGGGCAAATGACAGTTTAAGACTTTTGTGCACTTTCGATCCCGTAATTCATCTCTAGGTACTTTAGGAGGGAGGGCGGAGGGGAGGGGGGGGGGGGGGGGGGTGGTGGGCAGGATGAGTTCAACAATTTCAAAGTGGCGCCATTTCTCGACCTTTTAATGGATTTCGATGCACTATTCGGCAATACAACGTTCTATTCCCGTAGATTAAGTTTAAATGATGGAATTTCCCCGTATTTTGAGTAGAAATGCCAGAAAATAGCGTTTTTCTAACCTAACACTAATCTGTCAAAGTTACTTGTGTGACCTAAATTTCAAAGTGGCGCCATTTCTCGACCTTTTAATGGATTTCGATGCACTATTCGGCAATACAACGTTCTATTCCCGTAGATTAAGTTTAAATGATGGAATTTTCCCGTATTTTGAGTAGAAATGCCAGAAAATCGCGTTTTTCTAACCTAACCTTAATCTGTCAAAGTTACTTGTGTGACCTAAATTTCAAAGTGGCGCCATTTCTCGACCTTTTAATGGATTTCGATGCACTATTCGGCAATACAACGTTCTATTCCCGTAGATTAAGTTTAAATGATGGAATTTTCCCGTATTTTGAGTAGAAATGCCAGAAAATCGCGTTTTTCTAACCTAACACTAATCTGTCAAAGTTACTTGTGTGACCTAAATTTCAAAGTGGCGCCATTTCTCGACCTTTTAATGGATTTCGATGCACTATTCGGCAATACAACGTTCTATTCCCGTAGATTAAGTTTAAATGATGGAATTTTCCCGTATTTTGAGTAGAAATGCCAGAAAATCGCGTTTTTCTAACCTAACCTTAATCTGTCAAAGTTACTTGTGTGACCTAAATTTCAAAGTGGCGCCATTTCTCGACCTTTTAATGGATTTCGATGCACTATTCGGCAATACAACGTTCTATTCCCGTAGATTAAGTTTAAATCATGGAATTTCCCCGTATTTTGAGTAGAAATGCCAGAAAATCGCGTTTTTCTAACCTAACCTTAATCTGTCAAAGTTACTTGTGTGACCTAAATTTCAAAGTGGCGCCATTTCTCGACCTTTTAATGGATTTCGATGCACTATTCGGCAATACAACGTTCTATTCCCGTAGATTAAGTTTAAATGATGGAATTTTCCCGTATTTTGAGTAGAAATGCCAGAAAATCGCGTTTTTCTAACCTAACACTAATCTGTCAAAGTTAGTTGTGTGACCTAAATTTCAAAGTGGCGCCATTTCTCGACCTTTTAATGGATTTCGATGCACTATTCGGCAATACAACGTTCTATTCCCGTAGATTAAGTTTAAATGATGGAATTTTCCCGTATTTTGAGTAGAAATGCCAGAAAATAGCGTTTTTCTAACCTAACACTAACCTCTAGCTCTCAAATTAAGAAATTATGGGATAAATCTAAGACAAGTCAATTATGGGATAGAAAGGCCAGAAAAGTCTTCAACTGCCATTTGCTGTTTCTAGAAAACGGCAAAAACACGAGTTACTGGCTTTTAAAGCTTAAAGGCACACAAGATCTAGGCTGTTTTCAGAAAAGGACCCTTAGAACCTAACACCCCCTTTTGTGAAAACATGCTAGTCTAGGCTGTTTTCAGAAAAGGACCCTTAGAACCTAACACCCCCTTTTGTGAAAACATGCTAGATCTTGTGTGCCTCTAAGCTTTAAAAGCCAGTAGCTCGTATTTTTAGCGTTATTATGAAAGGGCAAATGACAGTTTAAGACTTTTGTGCACTTTCGATCCCGTAATTCATCTCTAGGTACTTTAGGAGGGAGGGCGGAGGGGAGGGGGGGGGGGGGGTGGTGGGCAGGATGAGTTCAACAATTTCAAAGTGGCGCCATTTCTCGACCTTTTAATGGATTTCGATGCACTATTCGGCAATACAACGTTCTATTCCCGTAGATTAAGTTTAAATGATGGAATTTCCCCGTATTTTGAGTAGAAATGCCAGAAAATCGCGTTTTTCTAACCTAACACTAATCTGTCAAAGTTACTTGTGTGACCTAAATTTCAAAGTGGCGCCATTTCTCGACCTTTTAATGGATTTCGATGCACTATTCGGCAATACAACGTTCTATTCCCGTAGATTAAGTTTAAATGATGGAATTTCCCCGTATTTTGAGTAGAAATGCCAGAAAATCGCGTTTTTCTAACCTAACCTTAATCTGTCAAAGTTACTTGTGTGACCTAAATTTCAAAGTGGCGCCATTTCTCGACCTTTTAATGGATTTCGATGCACTATTCGGCAATACAACGTTCTATTCCCGTAGATTAAGTTTAAATCATGGAATTTCCCCGTATTTTGAGTAGAAATGCCAGAAAATCGCGTTTTTCTAACCTAACCTTAATCTGTCAAAGTTACTTGTGTGACCTAAATTTCAAAGTGGCGCCATTTCTCGACCTTTTAATGGATTTCGATGCACTATTCGGCAATACAACGTTCTATTCCCGTAGATTAAGTTTAAATGATGGAATTTTCCCGTATTTTGAGTAGAAATGCCAGAAAATAGCGTTTTTCTAACCTAACACTAACCTCTAGCTCTCAAATTAAGAAATTATGGGATAAATCTAAGACAAGTCAATTATGGGATAGAAAGGCCAGAAAAGTCTTCAACTGCCATTTGCTGTTTCTAGAAAACGGCAAAAACACGAGTTACTGGCTTTTAAAGCTTAAAGGCACACAAGATCTAGGCTGTTTTCAGAAAAGGACCCTTAGAACCTAACACCCCCTTTTGTGAAAACATGCTAGTCTAGGCTGTTTTCAGAAAAGGACCCTTAGAACCTAACACCCCCTTTTGTGAAAACATGCTAGATCTTGTGTGCCTCTAAGCTTTAAAAGCCAGTAGCTCGTATTTTTAGCGTTATTATGAAAGGGCAAATGACAGTTTAAGACTTTTGTGCACTTTCGATCCCGTAATTCATCTCTAGGTACTTTAGGAGGGAGGGCGGAGGGGAGGGGGGGGGGGGGGGGGGTGGTGGGCAGGATGAGTTCAACAATTTCAAAGTGGCGCCATTTCTCGACCTTTTAATGGATTTCGATGCACTATTCGGCAATACAACGTTCTATTCCCGTAGATTAAGTTTAAATGATGGAATTTCCCCGTATTTTGAGTAGAAATGCCAGAAAATCGCGTTTTTCTAACCTAACACTAATCTGTCAAAGTTACTTGTGTGACCTAAATTTCAAAGTGGCGCCATTTCTCGACCTTTTAATGGATTTCGATGCACTATTCGGCAATACAACGTTCTATTCCCGTAGATTAAGTTTAAATGATGGAATTTCCCCGTATTTTGAGTAGAAATGCCAGAAAATCGCGTTTTTCTAACCTAACCTTAATCTGTCAAAGTTACTTGTGTGACCTAAATTTCAAAGTGGCGCCATTTCTCGACCTTTTAATGGATTTCGATGCACTATTCGGCAATACAACGTTCTATTCCCGTAGATTAAGTTTAAATGATGGAATTTTCCCGTATTTTGAGTAGAAATGCCAGAAAATCGCGTTTTTCTAACCTAACACTAATCTGTCAAAGTTACTTGTGTGACCTAAATTTCAAAGTGGCGCCATTTCTCGACCTTTTAATGGATTTCGATGCACTATTCGGCAATACAACGTTCTATTCCCGTAGATTAAGTTTAAATGATGGAATTTCCCCGTATTTTGAGTAGAAATGCCAGAAAATCGCGTTTTTCTAACCTAACACTAATCTGTCAAAGTTACTTGTGTGACCTAAATTTCAAAGTGGCGCCATTTCTCGACCTTTTAATGGATTTCGATGCACTATTCGGCAATACAACGTTCTATTCCCGTAGATTAAGTTTAAATGATGGAATTTTCCCGTATTTTGAGTAGAAATGCCAGAAAATCGCGTTTTTCTAACCTAACACTAATCTGTCAAAGTTACTTGTGTGACCTAAATTTCAAAGTGGCGCCATTTCTCGACCTTTTAATGGATTTCGATGCACTATTCGGCAATACAACGTTCTATTCCCGTAGATTAAGTTTAAATGATGGAATTTTCCCGTATTTTGAGTAGAAATGCCAGAAAATCGCGTTTTTCTAACCTAACCTTAATCTGTCAAAGTTACTTGTGTGACCTAAATTTCAAAGTGGCGCCATTTCTCGACCTTTTAATGGATTTCGATGCACTATTCGGCAATACAACGTTCTATTCCCGTAGATTAAGTTTAAATGATGGAATTTTCCCGTATTTTGAGTAGAAATGCCAGAAAATCGCGTTTTTCTAACCTAACACTAATCTGTCAAAGTTACTTGTGTGACCTAAATTTCAAAGTGGCGCCATTTCTCGACCTTTTAATGGATTTCGATGCACTATTCGGCAATACAACGTTCTATTCCCGTAGATTAAGTTTAAATGATGGAATTTTCCCGTATTTTGAGTAGAAATGCCAGAAAATCGCGTTTTTCTAACCTAACCTTAATCTGTCAAAGTTACTTGTGTGACCTAAATTTCAAAGTGGCGCCATTTCTCGACCTTTTAATGGATTTCGATGCACTATTCGGCAATACAACGTTCTATTCCCGTAGATTAAGTTTAAATCATGGAATTTCCCCGTATTTTGAGTAGAAATGCCAGAAAATCGCGTTTTTCTAACCTAACCTTAATCTGTCAAAGTTACTTGTGTGACCTAAATTTCAAAGTGGCGCCATTTCTCGACCTTTTAATGGATTTCGATGCACTATTCGGCAATACAACGTTCTATTCCCGTAGATTAAGTTTAAATGATGGAATTTTCCCGTATTTTGAGTAGAAATGCCAGAAAATAGCGTTTTTCTAACCTAACACTAACCTCTAGCTCTCAAATTAAGAAATTATGGGATAAATCTAAGACAAGTCAATTATGGGATAGAAAGGCCAGAAAAGTCTTCAACTGCCATTTGCTGTTTCTAGAAAACGGCAAAAACACGAGTTACTGGCTTTTAAAGCTTAAAGGCACACAAGATCTAGGCTGTTTTCAGAAAAGGACCCTTAGAACCTAACACCCCCTTTTGTGAAAACATGCTAGTCTAGGCTGTTTTCAGAAAAGGACCCTTAGAACCTAACACCCCCTTTTGTGAAAACATGCTAGATCTTGTGTGCCTCTAAGCTTTAAAAGCCAGTAGCTCGTATTTTTAGCGTTATTATGAAAGGGCAAATGACAGTTTAAGACTTTTGTGCACTTTCGATCCCGTAATTCATCTCTAGGTACTTTAGGAGGGAGGGCGGAGGGGAGGGGGGGGGGGGGGGGGTGGTGGGCAGGATGAGTTCAACAATTTCAAAGTGGCGCCATTTCTCGACCTTTTAATGGATTTCGATGCACTATTCGGCAATACAACGTTCTATTCCCGTAGATTAAGTTTAAATGATGGAATTTCCCCGTATTTTGAGTAGAAATGCCAGAAAATCGCGTTTTTCTAACCTAACACTAATCTGTCAAAGTTACTTGTGTGACCTAAATTTCAAAGTGGCGCCATTTCTCGACCTTTTAATGGATTTCGATGCACTATTCGGCAATACAACGTTCTATTCCCGTAGATTAAGTTTAAATGATGGAATTTCCCCGTATTTTGAGTAGAAATGCCAGAAAATCGCGTTTTTCTAACCTAACCTTAATCTGTCAAAGTTACTTGTGTGACCTAAATTTCAAAGTGGCGCCATTTCTCGACCTTTTAATGGATTTCGATGCACTATTCGGCAATACAACGTTCTATTCCCGTAGATTAAGTTTAAATGATGGAATTTCCCCGTATTTTGAGTAGAAATGCCAGAAAATCGCGTTTTTCTAACCTAACACTAATCTGTCAAAGTTACTTGTGTGACCTAAATTTCAAAGTGGCGCCATTTCTCGACCTTTTAATGGATTTCGATGCACTATTCGGCAATACAACGTTCTATTCCCGTAGATTAAGTTTAAATGATGGAATTTCCCCGTATTTTGAGTAGAAATGCCAGAAAATCGCGTTTTTCTAACCTAACACTAATCTGTCAAAGTTACTTGTGTGACCTAAATTTCAAAGTGGCGCCATTTCTCGACCTTTTAATGGATTTCGATGCACTATTCGGCAATACAACGTTCTATTCCCGTAGATTAAGTTTAAATGATGGAATTTTCCCGTATTTTGAGTAGAAATGCCAGAAAATCGCGTTTTTCTAACCTAACCTTAATCTGTCAAAGTTACTTGTGTGACCTAAATTTCAAAGTGGCGCCATTTCTCGACCTTTTAATGGATTTCGATGCACTATTCGGCAATACAACGTTCTATTCCCGTAGATTAAGTTTAAATCATGGAATTTCCCCGTATTTTGAGTAGAAATGCCAGAAAATCGCGTTTTTCTAACCTAACCTTAATCTGTCAAAGTTACTTGTGTGACCTAAATTTCAAAGTGGCGCCATTTCTCGACCTTTTAATGGATTTCGATGCACTATTCGGCAATACAACGTTCTATTCCCGTAGATTAAGTTTAAATGATGGAATTTTCCCGTATTTTGAGTAGAAATGCCAGAAAATAGCGTTTTTCTAACCTAACACTAACCTCTAGCTCTCAAATTAAGAAATTATGGGATAAATCTAAGACAAGTCAATTATGGGATAGAAAGGCCAGAAAAGTCTTCAACTGCCATTTGCTGTTTCTAGAAAACGGCAAAAACACGAGTTACTGGCTTTTAAAGCTTAAAGGCACACAAGATCTAGGCTGTTTTCAGAAAAGGACCCTTAGAACCTAACACCCCCTTTTGTGAAAACATGCTAGTCTAGGCTGTTTTCAGAAAAGGACCCTTAGAACCTAACACCCCCTTTTGTGAAAACATGCTAGATCTTGTGTGCCTCTAAGCTTTAAAAGCCAGTAGCTCGTATTTTTAGCGTTATTATGAAAGGGCAAATGACAGTTTAAGACTTTTGTGCACTTTCGATCCCGTAATTCATCTCTAGGTACTTTAGGAGGGAGGGCGGAGGGGAGGGGGGGGGGGGGGGTGGTGGGCAGGATGAGTTCAACAATTTCAAAGTGGCGCCATTTCTCGACCTTTTAATGGATTTCGATGCACTATTCGGCAATACAACGTTCTATTCCCGTAGATTAAGTTTAAATGATGGAATTTCCCCGTATTTTGAGTAGAAATGCCAGAAAATCGCGTTTTTCTAACCTAACACTAATCTGTCAAAGTTACTTGTGTGACCTAAATTTCAAAGTGGCGCCATTTCTCGACCTTTTAATGGATTTCGATGCACTATTCGGCAATACAACGTTCTATTCCCGTAGATTAAGTTTAAATCATGGAATTTCCCCGTATTTTGAGTAGAAATGCCAGAAAATCGCGTTTTTCTAACTTAACCTTAATCTGTCAAAGTTACTTGTGTGACCTAAATTTCAAAGTGGCGCCATTTCTCGACCTTTTAATGGATTTCGATGCACTATTCGGCAATACAACGTTCTATTCCCGTAGATTAAGTTTAAATGATGGAATTTTCCCGTATTTTGAGTAGAAATGCCAGAAAATCGCGTTTTTCTAACCTAACACTAATCTGTCAAAGTTACTTGTGTGACCTAAATTTCAAAGTGGCGCCATTTCTCGACCTTTTAATGGATTTCGATGCACTATTCGGCAATACAACGTTCTATTCCCGTAGATTAAGTTTAAATGATGGAATTTTCCCGTATTTTGAGTAGAAATGCCAGAAAATAGCGTTTTTCTAACCTAACACTAACCTCTAGCTCTCAAATTAAGAAATTATGGGATAAATCTAAGACAAGTCAATTATGGGATAGAAAGGCCAGAAAAGTCTTCAACTGCCATTTGCTGTTTCTAGAAAACGGCAAAAACACGAGTTACTGGCTTTTAAAGCTTAAAGGCACACAAGATCTAGGCTGTTTTCAGAAAAGGACCCTTAGAACCTAACACCCCCTTTTGTGAAAACATGCTAGTCTAGGCTGTTTTCAGAAAAGGACCCTTAGAACCTAACACCCCCTTTTGTGAAAACATGCTAGATCTTGTGTGCCTCTAAGCTTTAAAAGCCAGTAGCTCGTATTTTTAGCGTTATTATGAAAGGGCAAATGACAGTTTAAGACTTTTGTGCACTTTCGATCCCGTAATTCATCTCTAGGTACTTTAGGAGGGAGGGCGGAGGGGAGGGGGGGGGGGGGGGGGTGGTGGGCAGGATGAGTTCAACAATTTCAAAGTGGCGCCATTTCTCGACCTTTTAATGGATTTCGATGCAC
This sequence comes from Actinernus sp. WN-2022, assembly GCA_030867875.1. Lineage (NCBI taxonomy): Eukaryota > Metazoa > Cnidaria > Anthozoa > Actiniaria > Actinernidae > Actinernus > Actinernus sp. WN-2022. The sequence continues at coordinate 32,408 of JAOWCC010001212.1, forward strand.
TATTCGGCAATACAACGTTCTATTCCCGTAGATTAAGTTTAAATGATGGAATTTCCCCGTATTTTGAGTAGAAATGCCAGAAAATCGCGTTTTTCTAACCTAACACTAATCTGTCAAAGTTACTTGTGTGACCTAAATTTCAAAGTGGCGCCATTTCTCGACCTTTTAATGGATTTCGATGCACTATTCGGCAATACAACGTTCTATTCCCGTAGATTAAGTTTAAATGATGGAATTTCCCCGTATTTTGAGTAGAAATGCCAGAAAATCGCGTTTTTCTAACCTAACACTAATCTGTCAAAGTTACTTGTGTGACCTAAATTTCAAAGTGGCGCCATTTCTCGACCTTTTAATGGATTTCGATGCACTATTCGGCAATACAACGTTCTATTCCCGTAGATTAAGTTTAAATGATGGAATTTCCCCGTATTTTGAGTAGAAATGCCAGAAAATCGCGTTTTTCTAACCTAACCTTAATCTGTCAAAGTTACTTGTGTGACCTAAATTTCAAAGTGGCGCCATTTCTCGACCTTTTAATGGATTTCGATGCACTATTCGGCAATACAACGTTCTATTCCCGTAGATTAAGTTTAAATGATGGAATTTCCCCGTATTTTGAGTAGAAATGCCAGAAAATCGCGTTTTTCTAACCTAACACTAATCTGTCAAAGTTACTTGTGTGACCTAAATTTCAAAGTGGCGCCATTTCTCGACCTTTTAATGGATTTCGATGCACTATTCGGCAATACAACGTTCTATTCCCGTAGATTAAGTTTAAATGATGGAATTTCCCCGTATTTTGAGTAGAAATGCCAGAAAATCGCGTTTTTCTAACCTAACACTAATCTGTCAAAGTTACTTGTGTGACCTAAATTTCAAAGTGGCGCCATTTCTCGACCTTTTAATGGATTTCGATGCACTATTCGGCAATACAACGTTCTATTCCCGTAGATTAAGTTTAAATGATGGAATTTTCCCGTATTTTGAGTAGAAATGCCAGAAAATCGCGTTTTTCTAACCTAACCTTAATCTGTCAAAGTTACTTGTGTGACCTAAATTTCAAAGTGGCGCCATTTCTCGACCTTTTAATGGATTTCGATGCACTATTCGGCAATACAACGTTCTATTCCCGTAGATTAAGTTTAAATCATGGAATTTCCCCGTATTTTGAGTAGAAATGCCAGAAAATCGCGTTTTTCTAACCTAACCTTAATCTGTCAAAGTTACTTGTGTGACCTAAATTTCAAAGTGGCGCCATTTCTCGACCTTTTAATGGATTTCGATGCACTATTCGGCAATACAACGTTCTATTCCCGTAGATTAAGTTTAAATGATGGAATTTTCCCGTATTTTGAGTAGAAATGCCAGAAAATAGCGTTTTTCTAACCTAACACTAACCTCTAGCTCTCAAATTAAGAAATTATGGGATAAATCTAAGACAAGTCAATTATGGGATAGAAAGGCCAGAAAAGTCTTCAACTGCCATTTGCTGTTTCTAGAAAACGGCAAAAACACGAGTTACTGGCTTTTAAAGCTTAAAGGCACACAAGATCTAGGCTGTTTTCAGAAAAGGACCCTTAGAACCTAACACCCCCTTTTGTGAAAACATGCTAGTCTAGGCTGTTTTCAGAAAAGGACCCTTAGAACCTAACACCCCCTTTTGTGAAAACATGCTAGATCTTGTGTGCCTCTAAGCTTTAAAAGCCAGTAGCTCGTATTTTTAGCGTTATTATGAAAGGGCAAATGACAGTTTAAGACTTTTGTGCACTTTCGATCCCGTAATTCATCTCTAGGTACTTTAGGAGGGAGGGCGGAGGGGAGGGGGGGGGGGGGGGTGGTGGGCAGGATGAGTTCAACAATTTCAAAGTGGCGCCATTTCTCGACCTTTTAATGGATTTCGATGCACTATTCGGCAATACAACGTTCTATTCCCGTAGATTAAGTTTAAATGATGGAATTTCCCCGTATTTTGAGTAGAAATGCCAGAAAATCGCGTTTTTCTAACCTAACACTAATCTGTCAAAGTTACTTGTGTGACCTAAATTTCAAAGTGGCGCCATTTCTCGACCTTTTAATGGATTTCGATGCACTATTCGGCAATACAACGTTCTATTCCCGTAGATTAAGTTTAAATCATGGAATTTCCCCGTATTTTGAGTAGAAATGCCAGAAAATCGCGTTTTTCTAACTTAACCTTAATCTGTCAAAGTTACTTGTGTGACCTAAATTTCAAAGTGGCGCCATTTCTCGACCTTTTAATGGATTTCGATGCACTATTCGGCAATACAACGTTCTATTCCCGTAGATTAAGTTTAAATGATGGAATTTTCCCGTATTTTGAGTAGAAATGCCAGAAAATAGCGTTTTTCTAACCTAACACTAACCTCTAGCTCTCAAATTAAGAAATTATGGGATAAATCTAAGACAAGTCAATTATGGGATAGAAAGGCCAGAAAAGTCTTCAACTGCCATTTGCTGTTTCTAGAAAACGGCAAAAACACGAGTTACTGGCTTTTAAAGCTTAAAGGCACACAAGATCTAGGCTGTTTTCAGAAAAGGACCCTTAGAACCTAACACCCCCTTTTGTGAAAACATGCTAGTCTAGGCTGTTTTCAGAAAAGGACCCTTAGAACCTAACACCCCCTTTTGTGAAAACATGCTAGATCTTGTGTGCCTCTAAGCTTTAAAAGCCAGTAGCTCGTATTTTTAGCGTTATTATGAAAGGGCAAATGACAGTTTAAGACTTTTGTGCACTTTCGATCCCGTAATTCATCTCTAGGTACTTTAGGAGGGAGGGCGGAGGGGAGGGGGGGGGGGGGGGGTGGTGGGCAGGATGAGTTCAACAATTTCAAAGTGGCGCCATTTCTCGACCTTTTAATGGATTTCGATGCACTATTCGGCAATACAACGTTCTATTCCCGTAGATTAAGTTTAAATGATGGAATTTCCCCGTATTTTGAGTAGAAATGCCAGAAAATCGCGTTTTTCTAACCTAACACTAATCTGTCAAAGTTACTTGTGTGACCTAAATTTCAAAGTGGCGCCATTTCTCGACCTTTTAATGGATTTCGATGCACTATTCGGCAATACAACGTTCTATTCCCGTAGATTAAGTTTAAATGATGGAATTTTCCCGTATTTTGAGTAGAAATGCCAGAAAATCGCGTTTTTCTAACCTAACCTTAATCTGTCAAAGTTACTTGTGTGACCTAAATTTCAAAGTGGCGCCATTTCTCGACCTTTTAATGGATTTCGATGCACTATTCGGCAATACAACGTTCTATTCCCGTAGATTAAGTTTAAATGATGGAATTTTCCCGTATTTTGAGTAGAAATGCCAGAAAATCGCGTTTTTCTAACCTAACACTAATCTGTCAAAGTTACTTGTGTGACCTAAATTTCAAAGTGGCGCCATTTCTCGACCTTTTAATGGATTTCGATGCACTATTCGGCAATACAACGTTCTATTCCCGTAGATTAAGTTTAAATGATGGAATTTTCCCGTATTTTGAGTAGAAATGCCAGAAAATCGCGTTTTTCTAACCTAACCTTAATCTGTCAAAGTTACTTGTGTGACCTAAATTTCAAAGTGGCGCCATTTCTCGACCTTTTAATGGATTTCGATGCACTATTCGGCAATACAACGTTCTATTCCCGTAGATTAAGTTTAAATCATGGAATTTCCCCGTATTTTGAGTAGAAATGCCAGAAAATCGCGTTTTTCTAACCTAACCTTAATCTGTCAAAGTTACTTGTGTGACCTAAATTTCAAAGTGGCGCCATTTCTCGACCTTTTAATGGATTTCGATGCACTATTCGGCAATACAACGTTCTATTCCCGTAGATTAAGTTTAAATGATGGAATTTTCCCGTATTTTGAGTAGAAATGCCAGAAAATCGCGTTTTTCTAACCTAACACTAATCTGTCAAAGTTACTTGTGTGACCTAAATTTCAAAGTGGCGCCATTTCTCGACCTTTTAATGGATTTCGATGCACTATTCGGCAATACAACGTTCTATTCCCGTAGATTAAGTTTAAATGATGGAATTTTCCCGTATTTTGAGTAGAAATGCCAGAAAATAGCGTTTTTCTAACCTAACACTAACCTCTAGCTCTCAAATTAAGAAATTATGGGATAAATCTAAGACAAGTCAATTATGGGATAGAAAGGCCAGAAAAGTCTTCAACTGCCATTTGCTGTTTCTAGAAAACGGCAAAAACACGAGTTACTGGCTTTTAAAGCTTAAAGGCACACAAGATCTAGGCTGTTTTCAGAAAAGGACCCTTAGAACCTAACACCCCCTTTTGTGAAAACATGCTAGTCTAGGCTGTTTTCAGAAAAGGACCCTTAGAACCTAACACCCCCTTTTGTGAAAACATGCTAGATCTTGTGTGCCTCTAAGCTTTAAAAGCCAGTAGCTCGTATTTTTAGCGTTATTATGAAAGGGCAAATGACAGTTTAAGACTTTTGTGCACTTTCGATCCCGTAATTCATCTCTAGGTACTTTAGGAGGGAGGGCGGAGGGGAGGGGGGGGGGGGGGGTGGTGGGCAGGATGAGTTCAACAATTTCAAAGTGGCGCCATTTCTCGACCTTTTAATGGATTTCGATGCACTATTCGGCAATACAACGTTCTATTCCCGTAGATTAAGTTTAAATGATGGAATTTCCCCGTATTTTGAGTAGAAATGCCAGAAAATCGCGTTTTTCTAACCTAACACTAATCTGTCAAAGTTACTTGTGTGACCTAAATTTCAAAGTGGCGCCATTTCTCGACCTTTTAATGGATTTCGATGCACTATTCGGCAATACAACGTTCTATTCCCGTAGATTAAGTTTAAATCATGGAATTTCCCCGTATTTTGAGTAGAAATGCCAGAAAATCGCGTTTTTCTAACTTAACCTTAATCTGTCAAAGTTACTTGTGTGACCTAAATTTCAAAGTGGCGCCATTTCTCGACCTTTTAATGGATTTCGATGCACTATTCGGCAATACAACGTTCTATTCCCGTAGATTAAGTTTAAATGATGGAATTTTCCCGTATTTTGAGTAGAAATGCCAGAAAATCGCGTTTTTCTAACCTAACACTAATCTGTCAAAGTTACTTGTGTGACCTAAATTTCAAAGTGGCGCCATTTCTCGACCTTTTAATGGATTTCGATGCACTATTCGGCAATACAACGTTCTATTCCCGTAGATTAAGTTTAAATGATGGAATTTTCCCGTATTTTGAGTAGAAATGCCAGAAAATAGCGTTTTTCTAACCTAACACTAACCTCTAGCTCTCAAATTAAGAAATTATGGGATAAATCTAAGACAAGTCAATTATGGGATAGAAAGGCCAGAAAAGTCTTCAACTGCCATTTGCTGTTTCTAGAAAACGGCAAAAACACGAGTTACTGGCTTTTAAAGCTTAAAGGCACACAAGATCTAGGCTGTTTTCAGAAAAGGACCCTTAGAACCTAACACCCCCTTTTGTGAAAACATGCTAGTCTAGGCTGTTTTCAGAAAAGGACCCTTAGAACCTAACACCCCCTTTTGTGAAAACATGCTAGATCTTGTGTGCCTCTAAGCTTTAAAAGCCAGTAGCTCGTATTTTTAGCGTTATTATGAAAGGGCAAATGACAGTTTAAGACTTTTGTGCACTTTCGATCCCGTAATTCATCTCTAGGTACTTTAGGAGGGAGGGCGGAGGGGAGGGGGGGGGGGGGGGGGTGGTGGGCAGGATGAGTTCAACAATTTCAAAGTGGCGCCATTTCTCGACCTTTTAATGGATTTCGATGCACTATTCGGCAATACAACGTTCTATTCCCGTAGATTAAGTTTAAATGATGGAATTTCCCCGTATTTTGAGTAGAAATGCCAGAAAATCGCGTTTTTCTAACCTAACACTAATCTGTCAAAGTTACTTGTGTGACCTAAATTTCAAAGTGGCGCCATTTCTCGACCTTTTAATGGATTTCGATGCACTATTCGGCAATACAACGTTCTATTCCCGTAGATTAAGTTTAAATGATGGAATTTTCCCGTATTTTGAGTAGAAATGCCAGAAAATCGCGTTTTTCTAACCTAACCTTAATCTGTCAAAGTTACTTGTGTGACCTAAATTTCAAAGTGGCGCCATTTCTCGACCTTTTAATGGATTTCGATGCACTATTCGGCAATACAACGTTCTATTCCCGTAGATTAAGTTTAAATGATGGAATTTTCCCGTATTTTGAGTAGAAATGCCAGAAAATCGCGTTTTTCTAACCTAACCTTAATCTGTCAAAGTTACTTGTGTGACCTAAATTTCAAAGTGGCGCCATTTCTCGACCTTTTAATGGATTTCGATGCACTATTCGGCAATACAACGTTCTATTCCCGTAGATTAAGTTTAAATCATGGAATTTCCCCGTATTTTGAGTAGAAATGCCAGAAAATCGCGTTTTTCTAACCTAACCTTAATCTGTCAAAGTTACTTGTGTGACCTAAATTTCAAAGTGGCGCCATTTCTCGACCTTTTAATGGATTTCGATGCACTATTCGGCAATACAACGTTCTATTCCCGTAGATTAAGTTTAAATGATGGAATTTTCCCGTATTTTGAGTAGAAATGCCAGAAAATCGCGTTTTTCTAACCTAACACTAATCTGTCAAAGTTACTTGTGTGACCTAAATTTCAAAGTGGCGCCATTTCTCGACCTTTTAATGGATTTCGATGCACTATTCGGCAATACAACGTTCTATTCCCGTAGATTAAGTTTAAATGATGGAATTTTCCCGTATTTTGAGTAGAAATGCCAGAAAATAGCGTTTTTCTAACCTAACACTAACCTCTAGCTCTCAAATTAAGAAATTATGGGATAAATCTAAGACAAGTCAATTATGGGATAGAAAGGCCAGAAAAGTCTTCAACTGCCATTTGCTGTTTCTAGAAAACGGCAAAAACACGAGTTACTGGCTTTTAAAGCTTAAAGGCACACAAGATCTAGGCTGTTTTCAGAAAAGGACCCTTAGAACCTAACACCCCCTTTTGTGAAAACATGCTAGTCTAGGCTGTTTTCAGAAAAGGACCCTTAGAACCTAACACCCCCTTTTGTGAAAACATGCTAGATCTTGTGTGCCTCTAAGCTTTAAAAGCCAGTAGCTCGTATTTTTAGCGTTATTATGAAAGGGCAAATGACAGTTTAAGACTTTTGTGCACTTTCGATCCCGTAATTCATCTCTAGGTACTTTAGGAGGGAGGGCGGAGGGGAGGGGGGGGGGGGGGGGTGGTGGGCAGGATGAGTTCAACAATTTCAAAGTGGCGCCATTTCTCGACCTTTTAATGGATTTCGATGCACTATTCGGCAATACAACGTTCTATTCCCGTAGATTAAGTTTAAATGATGGAATTTCCCCGTATTTTGAGTAGAAATGCCAGAAAATCGCGTTTTTCTAACCTAACACTAATCTGTCAAAGTTACTTGTGTGACCTAAATTTCAAAGTGGCGCCATTTCTCGACCTTTTAATGGATTTCGATGCACTATTCGGCAATACAACGTTCTATTCCCGTAGATTAAGTTTAAATCATGGAATTTCCCCGTATTTTGAGTAGAAATGCCAGAAAATCGCGTTTTTCTAACTTAACCTTAATCTGTCAAAGTTACTTGTGTGACCTAAATTTCAAAGTGGCGCCATTTCTCGACCTTTTAATGGATTTCGATGCACTATTCGGCAATACAACGTTCTATTCCCGTAGATTAAGTTTAAATGATGGAATTTTCCCGTATTTTGAGTAGAAATGCCAGAAAATCGCGTTTTTCTAACCTAACACTAATCTGTCAAAGTTACTTGTGTGACCTAAATTTCAAAGTGGCGCCATTTCTCGACCTTTTAATGGATTTCGATGCACTATTCGGCAATACAACGTTCTATTCCCGTAGATTAAGTTTAAATGATGGAATTTTCCCGTATTTTGAGTAGAAATGCCAGAAAATAGCGTTTTTCTAACCTAACACTAACCTCTAGCTCTCAAATTAAGAAATTATGGGATAAATCTAAGACAAGTCAATTATGGGATAGAAAGGCCAGAAAAGTCTTCAACTGCCATTTGCTGTTTCTAGAAAACGGCAAAAACACGAGTTACTGGCTTTTAAAGCTTAAAGGCACACAAGATCTAGGCTGTTTTCAGAAAAGGACCCTTAGAACCTAACACCCCCTTTTGTGAAAACATGCTAGTCTAGGCTGTTTTCAGAAAAGGACCCTTAGAACCTAACACCCCCTTTTGTGAAAACATGCTAGATCTTGTGTGCCTCTAAGCTTTAAAAGCCAGTAGCTCGTATTTTTAGCGTTATTATGAAAGGGCAAATGACAGTTTAAGACTTTTGTGCACTTTCGATCCCGTAATTCATCTCTAGGTACTTTAGGAGGGAGGGCGGAGGGGAGGGGGGGGGGGGGGGGGTGGTGGGCAGGATGAGTTCAACAATTTCAAAGTGGCGCCATTTCTCGACCTTTTAATGGATTTCGATGCACTATTCGGCAATACAACGTTCTATTCCCGTAGATTAAGTTTAAATGATGGAATTTCCCCGTATTTTGAGTAGAAATGCCAGAAAATCGCGTTTTTCTAACCTAACACTAATCTGTCAAAGTTACTTGTGTGACCTAAATTTCAAAGTGGCGCCATTTCTCGACCTTTTAATGGATTTCGATGCACTATTCGGCAATACAACGTTCTATTCCCGTAGATTAAGTTTAAATGATGGAATTTTCCCGTATTTTGAGTAGAAATGCCAGAAAATCGCGTTTTTCTAACCTAACCTTAATCTGTCAAAGTTACTTGTGTGACCTAAATTTCAAAGTGGCGCCATTTCTCGACCTTTTAATGGATTTCGATGCACTATTCGGCAATACAACGTTCTATTCCCGTAGATTAAGTTTAAATGATGGAATTTTCCCGTATTTTGAGTAGAAATGCCAGAAAATCGCGTTTTTCTAACCTAACACTAATCTGTCAAAGTTACTTGTGTGACCTAAATTTCAAAGTGGCGCCATTTCTCGACCTTTTAATGGATTTCGATGCACTATTCGGCAATACAACGTTCTATTCCCGTAGATTAAGTTTAAATGATGGAATTTTCCCGTATTTTGAGTAGAAATGCCAGAAAATCGCGTTTTTCTAACCTAACCTTAATCTGTCAAAGTTACTTGTGTGACCTAAATTTCAAAGTGGCGCCATTTCTCGACCTTTTAATGGATTTCGATGCACTATTCGGCAATACAACGTTCTATTCCCGTAGATTAAGTTTAAATCATGGAATTTCCCCGTATTTTGAGTAGAAATGCCAGAAAATCGCGTTTTTCTAACCTAACCTTAATCTGTCAAAGTTACTTGTGTGACCTAAATTTCAAAGTGGCGCCATTTCTCGACCTTTTAATGGATTTCGATGCACTATTCGGCAATACAACGTTCTATTCCCGTAGATTAAGTTTAAATGATGGAATTTTCCCGTATTTTGAGTAGAAATGCCAGAAAATCGCGTTTTTCTAACCTAACACTAATCTGTCAAAGTTACTTGTGTGACCTAAATTTCAAAGTGGCGCCATTTCTCGACCTTTTAATGGATTTCGATGCACTATTCGGCAATACAACGTTCTATTCCCGTAGATTAAGTTTAAATGATGGAATTTTCCCGTATTTTGAGTAGAAATGCCAGAAAATAGCGTTTTTCTAACCTAACACTAACCTCTAGCTCTCAAATTAAGAAATTATGGGATAAATCTAAGACAAGTCAATTATGGGATAGAAAGGCCAGAAAAGTCTTCAACTGCCATTTGCTGTTTCTAGAAAACGGCAAAAACACGAGTTACTGGCTTTTAAAGCTTAAAGGCACACAAGATCTAGGCTGTTTTCAGAAAAGGACCCTTAGAACCTAACACCCCCTTTTGTGAAAACATGCTAGTCTAGGCTGTTTTCAGAAAAGGACCCTTAGAACCTAACACCCCCTTTTGTGAAAACATGCTAGATCTTGTGTGCCTCTAAGCTTTAAAAGCCAGTAGCTCGTATTTTTAGCGTTATTATGAAAGGGCAAATGACAGTTTAAGACTTTTGTGCACTTTCGATCCCGTAATTCATCTCTAGGTACTTTAGGAGGGAGGGCGGAGGGGAGGGGGGGGGGGGGGGGTGGTGGGCAGGATGAGTTCAACAATTTCAAAGTGGCGCCATTTCTCGACCTTTTAATGGATTTCGATGCACTATTCGGCAATACAACGTTCTATTCCCGTAGATTAAGTTTAAATGATGGAATTTCCCCGTATTTTGAGTAGAAATGCCAGAAAATCGCGTTTTTCTAACCTAACCTTAATCTGTCAAAGTTACTTGTGTGACCTAAATTTCAAAGTGGCGCCATTTCTCGACCTTTTAATGGATTTCGATGCACTATTCGGCAATACAACGTTCTATTCCCGTAGATTAAGTTTAAATGATGGAATTTTCCCGTATTTTGAGTAGAAATGCCAGAAAATCGCGTTTTTCTAACCTAACCTTAATCTGTCAAAGTTACTTGTGTGACCTAAATTTCAAAGTGGCGCCATTTCTCGACCTTTTAATGGATTTCGATGCACTATTCGGCAATACAACGTTCTATTCCCGTAGATTAAGTTTAAATGATGGAATTTCCCCGTATTTTGAGTAGAAATGCCAGAAAATCGCGTTTTTCTAACCTAACACTAATCTGTCAAAGTTACTTGTGTGACCTAAATTTCAAAGTGGCGCCATTTCTCGACCTTTTAATGGATTTCGATGCACTATTCGGCAATACAACGTTCTATTCCCGTAGATTAAGTTTAAATGATGGAATTTCCCCGTATTTTGAGTAGAAATGCCAGAAAATCGCGTTTTTCTAACCTAACCTTAATCTGTCAAAGTTACTTGTGTGACCTAAATTTCAAAGTGGCGCCATTTCTCTACCTTTTAATGGATTTCGATGCACTATTCGGCAATACAACGTTCTATTCCCGTAGATTAAGTTTAAATGATGGAATTTCCCCGTATTTTGAGTAGAAATGCCAGAAAATCGCGTTTTTCTAACCTAACACTAATCTGTCAAAGTTACTTGTGTGACCTAAATTTCAAAGTGGCGCCATTTCTCGACCTTTTAATGGATTTCGATGCACTATTCGGCAATACAACGTTCTATTCCCGTAGATTAAGTTTAAATGATGGAATTTCCCCGTATTTTGAGTAGAAATGCCAGAAAATCGCGTTTTTCTAACCTAACCTTAATCTGTCAAAGTTACTTGTGTGACCTAAATTTCAAAGTGGCGCCATTTCTCGACCTTTTAATGGATTTCGATGCACTATTCGGCAATACAACGTTCTATTCCCGTAGATTAAGTTTAAATGATGGAATTTCCCCGTATTTTGAGTAGAAATGCCAGAAAATCGCGTTTTTCTAACCTAACACTAATCTGTCAAAGTTACTTGTGTGACCTAAATTTCAAAGTGGCGCCATTTCTCGACCTTTTAATGGATTTCGATGCACTATTCGGCAATACAACGTTCTATTCCCGTAGATTAAGTTTAAATGATGGAATTTCCCCGTATTTTGAGTAGAAATGCCAGAAAATCGCGTTTTTCTAACCTAACACTAATCTGTCAAAGTTACTTGTGTGACCTAAATTTCAAAGTGGCGCCATTTCTCGACCTTTTAATGGATTTCGATGCACTATTCGGCAATACAACGTTCTATTCCCGTAGATTAAGTTTAAATGATGGAATTTTCCCGTATTTTGAGTAGAAATGCCAGAAAATCGCGTTTTTCTAACCTAACCTTAATCTGTCAAAGTTACTTGTGTGACCTAAATTTCAAAGTGGCGCCATTTCTCGACCTTTTAATGGATTTCGATGCACTATTCGGCAATACAACGTTCTATTCCCGTAGATTAAGTTTAAATCATGGAATTTCCCCGTATTTTGAGTAGAAATGCCAGAAAATCGCGTTTTTCTAACCTAACCTTAATCTGTCAAAGTTACTTGTGTGACCTAAATTTCAAAGTGGCGCCATTTCTCGACCTTTTAATGGATTTCGATGCACTATTCGGCAATACAACGTTCTATTCCCGTAGATTAAGTTTAAATGATGGAATTTTCCCGTATTTTGAGTAGAAATGCCAGAAAATAGCGTTTTTCTAACCTAACACTAACCTCTAGCTCTCAAATTAAGAAATTATGGGATAAATCTAAGACAAGTCAATTATGGGATAGAAAGGCCAGAAAAGTCTTCAACTGCCATTTGCTGTTTCTAGAAAACGGCAAAAACACGAGTTACTGGCTTTTAAAGCTTAAAGGCACACAAGATCTAGGCTGTTTTCAGAAAAGGACCCTTAGAACCTAACACCCCCTTTTGTGAAAACATGCTAGTCTAGGCTGTTTTCAGAAAAGGACCCTTAGAACCTAACACCCCCTTTTGTGAAAACATGCTAGATCTTGTGTGCCTCTAAGCTTTAAAAGCCAGTAGCTCGTATTTTTAGCGTTATTATGAAAGGGCAAATGACAGTTTAAGACTTTTGTGCACTTTCGATCCCGTAATTCATCTCTAGGTACTTTAGGAGGGAGGGCGGAGGGGAGGGGGGGGGGGGGGGGGGTGGTGGGCAGGATGAGTTCAACAATTTCAAAGTGGCGCCATTTCTCGACCTTTTAATGGATTTCGATGCACTATTCGGCAATACAACGTTCTATTCCCGTAGATTAAGTTTAAATGATGGAATTTCCCCGTATTTTGAGTAGAAATGCCAGAAAATCGCGTTTTTCTAACCTAACACTAATCTGTCAAAGTTACTTGTGTGACCTAAATTTCAAAGTGGCGCCATTTCTCGACCTTTTAATGGATTTCGATGCACTATTCGGCAATACAACGTTCTATTCCCGTAGATTAAGTTTAAATCATGGAATTTCCCCGTATTTTGAGTAGAAATGCCAGAAAATCGCGTTTTTCTAACTTAACCTTAATCTGTCAAAGTTACTTGTGTGACCTAAATTTCAAAGTGGCGCCATTTCTCGACCTTTTAATGGATTTCGATGCACTATTCGGCAATACAACGTTCTATTCCCGTAGATTAAGTTTAAATGATGGAATTTTCCCGTATTTTGAGTAGAAATGCCAGAAAATCGCGTTTTTCTAACCTAACACTAATCTGTCAAAGTTACTTGTGTGACCTAAATTTCAAAGTGGCGCCATTTCTCGACCTTTTAATGGATTTCGATGCACTATTCGGCAATACAACGTTCTATTCCCGTAGATTAAGTTTAAATGATGGAATTTTCCCGTATTTTGAGTAGAAATGCCAGAAAATAGCGTTTTTCTAACCTAACACTAACCTCTAGCTCTCAAATTAAGAAATTATGGGATAAATCTAAGACAAGTCAATTATGGGATAGAAAGGCCAGAAAAGTCTTCAACTGCCATTTGCTGTTTCTAGAAAACGGCAAAAACACGAGTTACTGGCTTTTAAAGCTTAAAGGCACACAAGATCTAGGCTGTTTTCAGAAAAGGACCCTTAGAACCTAACACCCCCTTTTGTGAAAACATGCTAGTCTAGGCTGTTTTCAGAAAAGGACCCTTAGAACCTAACACCCCCTTTTGTGAAAACATGCTAGATCTTGTGTGCCTCTAAGCTTTAAAAGCCAGTAGCTCGTATTTTTAGCGTTATTATGAAAGGGCAAATGACAGTTTAAGACTTTTGTGCACTTTCGATCCCGTAATTCATCTCTAGGTACTTTAGGAGGGAGGGCGGAGGGGAGGGGGGGGGGGGGGGGGGGGGGTGGTGGGCAGGATGAGTTCAACAATTTCAAAGTGGCGCCATTTCTCGACCTTTTAATGGATTTCGATGCACTATTCGGCAATACAACGTTCTATTCCCGTAGATTAAGTTTAAATCATGGAATTTCCCCGTATTTTGAGTAGAAATGCCAGAAAATCGCGTTTTTCTAACTTAACCTTAATCTGTCAAAGTTACTTGTGTGACCTAAATTTCAAAGTGGCGCCATTTCTCGACCTTTTAATGGATTTCGATGCACTATTCGGCAATACAACGTTCTATTCCCGTAGATTAAGTTTAAATGATGGAATTTTCCCGTATTTTGAGTAGAAATGCCAGAAAATCGCGTTTTTCTAACCTAACACTAATCTGTCAAAGTTACTTGTGTGACCTAAATTTCAAAGTGGCGCCATTTCTCGACCTTTTAATGGATTTCGATGCACTATTCGGCAATACAACGTTCTATTCCCGTAGATTAAGTTTAAATGATGGAATTTTCCCGTATTTTGAGTAGAAATGCCAGAAAATAGCGTTTTTCTAACCTAACACTAACCTCTAGCTCTCAAATTAAGAAATTATGGGATAAATCTAAGACAAGTCAATTATGGGATAGAAAGGCCAGAAAAGTCTTCAACTGCCATTTGCTGTTTCTAGAAAACGGCAAAAACACGAGTTACTGGCTTTTAAAGCTTAAAGGCACACAAGATCTAGGCTGTTTTCAGAAAAGGACCCTTAGAACCTAACACCCCCTTTTGTGAAAACATGCTAGTCTAGGCTGTTTTCAGAAAAGGACCCTTAGAACCTAACACCCCCTTTTGTGAAAACATGCTAGATCTTGTGTGCCTCTAAGCTTTAAAAGCCAGTAGCTCGTATTTTTAGCGTTATTATGAAAGGGCAAATGACAGTTTAAGACTTTTGTGCACTTTCGATCCCGTAATTCATCTCTAGGTACTTTAGGAGGGAGGGCGGAGGGGAGGGGGGGGGGGGGGGGTGGTGGGCAGGATGAGTTCAACAATTTCAAAGTGGCGCCATTTCTCGACCTTTTAATGGATTTCGATGCACTATTCGGCAATACAACGTTCTATTCCCGTAGATTAAGTTTAAATGATGGAATTTCCCCGTATTTTGAGTAGAAATGCCAGAAAATCGCGTTTTTCTAACCTAACACTAATCTGTCAAAGTTACTTGTGTGACCTAAATTTCAAAGTGGCGCCATTTCTCGACCTTTTAATGGATTTCGATGCACTATTCGGCAATACAACGTTCTATTCCCGTAGATTAAGTTTAAATGATGGAATTTTCCCGTATTTTGAGTAGAAATGCCAGAAAATCGCGTTTTTCTAACCTAACCTTAATCTGTCAAAGTTACTTGTGTGACCTAAATTTCAAAGTGGCGCCATTTCTCGACCTTTTAATGGATTTCGATGCACTATTCGGCAATACAACGTTCTATTCCCGTAGATTAAGTTTAAATGATGGAATTTTCCCGTATTTTGAGTAGAAATGCCAGAAAATCGCGTTTTTCTAACCTAACACTAATCTGTCAAAGTTACTTGTGTGACCTAAATTTCAAAGTGGCGCCATTTCTCGACCTTTTAATGGATTTCGATGCACTATTCGGCAATACAACGTTCTATTCCCGTAGATTAAGTTTAAATGATGGAATTTTCCCGTATTTTGAGTAGAAATGCCAGAAAATCGCGTTTTTCTAACCTAACCTTAATCTGTCAAAGTTACTTGTGTGACCTAAATTTCAAAGTGGCGCCATTTCTCGACCTTTTAATGGATTTCGATGCACTATTCGGCAATACAACGTTCTATTCCCGTAGATTAAGTTTAAATCATGGAATTTCCCCGTATTTTGAGTAGAAATGCCAGAAAATCGCGTTTTTCTAACCTAACCTTAATCTGTCAAAGTTACTTGTGTGACCTAAATTTCAAAGTGGCGCCATTTCTCGACCTTTTAATGGATTTCGATGCACTATTCGGCAATACAACGTTCTATTCCCGTAGATTAAGTTTAAATGATGGAATTTTCCCGTATTTTGAGTAGAAATGCCAGAAAATCGCGTTTTTCTAACCTAACACTAATCTGTCAAAGTTACTTGTGTGACCTAAATTTCAAAGTGGCGCCATTTCTCGACCTTTTAATGGATTTCGATGCACTATTCGGCAATACAACGTTCTATTCCCGTAGATTAAGTTTAAATGATGGAATTTTCCCGTATTTTGAGTAGAAATGCCAGAAAATAGCGTTTTTCTAACCTAACACTAACCTCTAGCTCTCAAATTAAGAAATTATGGGATAAATCTAAGACAAGTCAATTATGGGATAGAAAGGCCAGAAAAGTCTTCAACTGCCATTTGCTGTTTCTAGAAAACGGCAAAAACACGAGTTACTGGCTTTTAAAGCTTAAAGGCACACAAGATCTAGGCTGTTTTCAGAAAAGGACCCTTAGAACCTAACACCCCCTTTTGTGAAAACATGCTAGTCTAGGCTGTTTTCAGAAAAGGACCCTTAGAACCTAACACCCCCTTTTGTGAAAACATGCTAGATCTTGTGTGCCTCTAAGCTTTAAAAGCCAGTAGCTCGTATTTTTAGCGTTATTATGAAAGGGCAAATGACAGTTTAAGACTTTTGTGCACTTTCGATCCCGTAATTCATCTCTAGGTACTTTAGGAGGGAGGGCGGAGGGGAGGGGGGGGGGGGGGGGTGGTGGGCAGGATGAGTTCAACAATTTCAAAGTGGCGCCATTTCTCGACCTTTTAATGGATTTCGATGCACTATTCGGCAATACAACGTTCTATTCCCGTAGATTAAGTTTAAATGATGGAATTTCCCCGTATTTTGAGTAGAAATGCCAGAAAATCGCGTTTTTCTAACCTAACCTTAATCTGTCAAAGTTACTTGTGTGACCTAAATTTCAAAGTGGCGCCATTTCTCGACCTTTTAATGGATTTCGATGCACTATTCGGCAATACAACGTTCTATTCCCGTAGATTAAGTTTAAATGATGGAATTTTCCCGTATTTTGAGTAGAAATGCCAGAAAATCGCGTTTTTCTAACCTAACCTTAATCTGTCAAAGTTACTTGTGTGACCTAAATTTCAAAGTGGCGCCATTTCTCGACCTTTTAATGGATTTCGATGCACTATTCGGCAATACAACGTTCTATTCCCGTAGATTAAGTTTAAATGATGGAATTTCCCCGTATTTTGAGTAGAAATGCCAGAAAATCGCGTTTTTCTAACCTAACACTAATCTGTCAAAGTTACTTGTGTGACCTAAATTTCAAAGTGGCGCCATTTCTCGACCTTTTAATGGATTTCGATGCACTATTCGGCAATACAACGTTCTATTCCCGTAGATTAAGTTTAAATGATGGAATTTCCCCGTATTTTGAGTAGAAATGCCAGAAAATCGCGTTTTTCTAACCTAACCTTAATCTGTCAAAGTTACTTGTGTGACCTAAATTTCAAAGTGGCGCCATTTCTCGACCTTTTAATGGATTTCGATGCACTATTCGGCAATACAACGTTCTATTCCCGTAGATTAAGTTTAAATGATGGAATTTCCCCGTATTTTGAGTAGAAATGCCAGAAAATCGCGTTTTTCTAACCTAACACTAATCTGTCAAAGTTACTTGTGTGACCTAAATTTCAAAGTGGCGCCATTTCTCGACCTTTTAATGGATTTCGATGCACTATTCGGCAATACAACGTTCTATTCCCGTAGATTAAGTTTAAATGATGGAATTTCCCCGTATTTTGAGTAGAAATGCCAGAAAATCGCGTTTTTCTAACCTAACCTTAATCTGTCAAAGTTACTTGTGTGACCTAAATTTCAAAGTGGCGCCATTTCTCGACCTTTTAATGGATTTCGATGCACTATTCGGCAATACAACGTTCTATTCCCGTAGATTAAGTTTAAATGATGGAATTTCCCCGTATTTTGAGTAGAAATGCCAGAAAATCGCGTTTTTCTAACCTAACACTAATCTGTCAAAGTTACTTGTGTGACCTAAATTTCAAAGTGGCGCCATTTCTCGACCTTTTAATGGATTTCGATGCACTATTCGGCAATACAACGTTCTATTCCCGTAGATTAAGTTTAAATGATGGAATTTCCCCGTATTTTGAGTAGAAATGCCAGAAAATCGCGTTTTTCTAACCTAACACTAATCTGTCAAAGTTACTTGTGTGACCTAAATTTCAAAGTGGCGCCATTTCTCGACCTTTTAATGGATTTCGATGCACTATTCGGCAATACAACGTTCTATTCCCGTAGATTAAGTTTAAATGATGGAATTTTCCCGTATTTTGAGTAGAAATGCCAGAAAATCGCGTTTTTCTAACCTAACCTTAATCTGTCAAAGTTACTTGTGTGACCTAAATTTCAAAGTGGCGCCATTTCTCGACCTTTTAATGGATTTCGATGCACTATTCGGCAATACAACGTTCTATTCCCGTAGATTAAGTTTAAATGATGGAATTTTCCCGTATTTTGAGTAGAAATGCCAGAAAATAGCGTTTTTCTAACCTAACACTAACCTCTAGCTCTCAAATTAAGAAATTATGGGATAAATCTAAGACAAGTCAATTATGGGATAGAAAGGCCAGAAAAGTCTTCAACTGCCATTTGCTGTTTCTAGAAAACGGCAAAAACACGAGTTACTGGCTTTTAAAGCTTAAAGGCACACAAGATCTAGGCTGTTTTCAGAAAAGGACCCTTAGAACCTAACACCCCCTTTTGTGAAAACATGCTAGTCTAGGCTGTTTTCAGAAAAGGACCCTTAGAACCTAACACCCCCTTTTGTGAAAACATGCTAGATCTTGTGTGCCTCTAAGCTTTAAAAGCCAGTAGCTCGTATTTTTAGCGTTATTATGAAAGGGCAAATGACAGTTTAAGACTTTTGTGCACTTTCGATCCCGTAATTCATCTCTAGGTACTTTAGGAGGGAGGGCGGAGGGGAGGGGGGGGGGGGGGGTGGTGGGCAGGATGAGTTCAACAATTTCAAAGTGGCGCCATTTCTCGACCTTTTAATGGATTTCGATGCACTATTCGGCAATACAACGTTCTATTCCCGTAGATTAAGTTTAAATGATGGAATTTTCCCGTATTTTGAGTAGAAATGCCAGAAAATCGCGTTTTTCTAACCTAACCTTAATCTGTCAAAGTTACTTGTGTGACCTAAATTTCAAAGTGGCGCCATTTCTCGACCTTTTAATGGATTTCGATGCACTATTCGGCAATACAACGTTCTATTCCCGTAGATTAAGTTTAAATGATGGAATTTCCCCGTATTTTGAGTAGAAATGCCAGAAAATCGCGTTTTTCTAACCTAACACTAATCTGTCAAAGTTACTTGTGTGACCTAAATTTCAAAGTGGCGCCATTTCTCGACCTTTTAATGGATTTCGATGCACTATTCGGCAATACAACGTTCTATTCCCGTAGATTAAGTTTAAATGATGGAATTTCCCCGTATTTTGAGTAGAAATGCCAGAAAATCGCGTTTTTCTAACCTAACCTTAATCTGTCAAAGTTACTTGTGTGACCTAAATTTCAAAGTGGCGCCATTTCTCGACCTTTTAATGGATTTCGATGCACTATTCGGCAATACAACGTTCTATTCCCGTAGATTAAGTTTAAATGATGGAATTTCCCCGTATTTTGAGTAGAAATGCCAGAAAATCGCGTTTTTCTAACCTAACACTAATCTGTCAAAGTTACTTGTGTGACCTAAATTTCAAAGTGGCGCCATTTCTCGACCTTTTAATGGATTTCGATGCACTATTCGGCAATACAACGTTCTATTCCCGTAGATTAAGTTTAAATGATGGAATTTCCCCGTATTTTGAGTAGAAATGCCAGAAAATCGCGTTTTTCTAACCTAACCTTAATCTGTCAAAGTTACTTGTGTGACCTAAATTTCAAAGTGGCGCCATTTCTCGACCTTTTAATGGATTTCGATGCACTATTCGGCAATACAACGTTCTATTCCCGTAGATTAAGTTTAAATGATGGAATTTCCCCGTATTTTGAGTAGAAATGCCAGAAAATCGCGTTTTTCTAACCTAACACTAATCTGTCAAAGTTACTTGTGTGACCTAAATTTCAAAGTGGCGCCATTTCTCGACCTTTTAATGGATTTCGATGCACTATTCGGCAATACAACGTTCTATTCCCGTAGATTAAGTTTAAATGATGGAATTTCCCCGTATTTTGAGTAGAAATGCCAGAAAATCGCGTTTTTCTAACCTAACACTAATCTGTCAAAGTTACTTGTGTGACCTAAATTTCAAAGTGGCGCCATTTCTCGACCTTTTAATGGATTTCGATGCACTATTCGGCAATACAACGTTCTATTCCCGTAGATTAAGTTTAAATGATGGAATTTTCCCGTATTTTGAGTAGAAATGCCAGAAAATCGCGTTTTTCTAACCTAACCTTAATCTGTCAAAGTTACTTGTGTGACCTAAATTTCAAAGTGGCGCCATTTCTCGACCTTTTAATGGATTTCGATGCACTATTCGGCAATACAACGTTCTATTCCCGTAGATTAAGTTTAAATGATGGAATTTTCCCGTATTTTGAGTAGAAATGCCAGAAAATAGCGTTTTTCTAACCTAACACTAACCTCTAGCTCTCAAATTAAGAAATTATGGGATAAATCTAAGACAAGTCAATTATGGGATAGAAAGGCCAGAAAAGTCTTCAACTGCCATTTGCTGTTTCTAGAAAACGGCAAAAACACGAGTTACTGGCTTTTAAAGCTTAAAGGCACACAAGATCTAGGCTGTTTTCAGAAAAGGACCCTTAGAACCTAACACCCCCTTTTGTGAAAACATGCTAGTCTAGGCTGTTTTCAGAAAAGGACCCTTAGAACCTAACACCCCCTTTTGTGAAAACATGCTAGATCTTGTGTGCCTCTAAGCTTTAAAAGCCAGTAGCTCGTATTTTTAGCGTTATTATGAAAGGGCAAATGACAGTTTAAGACTTTTGTGCACTTTCGATCCCGTAATTCATCTCTAGGTACTTTAGGAGGGAGGGCGGAGGGGAGGGGGGGGGGGGGGGTGGTGGGCAGGATGAGTTCAACAATTTCAAAGTGGCGCCATTTCTCGACCTTTTAATGGATTTCGATGCACTATTCGGCAATACAACGTTCTATTCCCGTAGATTAAGTTTAAATGATGGAATTTCCCCGTATTTTGAGTAGAAATGCCAGAAAATCGCGTTTTTCTAACCTAACACTAATCTGTCAAAGTTACTTGTGTGACCTAAATTTCAAAGTGGCGCCATTTCTCGACCTTTTAATGGATTTCGATGCACTATTCGGCAATACAACGTTCTATTCCCGTAGATTAAGTTTAAATGATGGAATTTCCCCGTATTTTGAGTAGAAATGCCAGAAAATCGCGTTTTTCTAACCTAACCTTAATCTGTCAAAGTTACTTGTGTGACCTAAATTTCAAAGTGGCGCCATTTCTCGACCTTTTAATGGATTTCGATGCACTATTCGGCAATACAACGTTCTATTCCCGTAGATTAAGTTTAAATGATGGAATTTTCCCGTATTTTGAGTAGAAATGCCAGAAAATCGCGTTTTTCTAACCTAACACTAATCTGTCAAAGTTACTTGTGTGACCTAAATTTCAAAGTGGCGCCATTTCTCGACCTTTTAATGGATTTCGATGCACTATTCGGCAATACAACGTTCTATTCCCGTAGATTAAGTTTAAATGATGGAATTTTCCCGTATTTTGAGTAGAAATGCCAGAAAATCGCGTTTTTCTAACCTAACACTAATCTGTCAAAGTTACTTGTGTGACCTAAATTTCAAAGTGGCGCCATTTCTCGACCTTTTAATGGATTTCGATGCACTATTCGGCAATACAACGTTCTATTCCCGTAGATTAAGTTTAAATGATGGAATTTTCCCGTATTTTGAGTAGAAATGCCAGAAAATAGCGTTTTTCTAACCTAACACTAACCTCTAGCTCTCAAATTAAGAAATTATGGGATAAATCTAAGACAAGTCAATTATGGGATAGAAAGGCCAGAAAAGTCTTCAACTGCCATTTGCTGTTTCTAGAAAACGGCAAAAACACGAGTTACTGGCTTTTAAAGCTTAAAGGCACACAAGATCTAGGCTGTTTTCAGAAAAGGACCCTTAGAACCTAACACCCCCTTTTGTGAAAACATGCTAGTCTAGGCTGTTTTCAGAAAAGGACCCTTAGAACCTAACACCCCCTTTTGTGAAAACATGCTAGATCTTGTGTGCCTCTAAGCTTTAAAAGCCAGTAGCTCGTATTTTTAGCGTTATTATGAAAGGGCAAATGACAGTTTAAGACTTTTGTGCACTTTCGATCCCGTAATTCATCTCTAGGTACTTTAGGAGGGAGGGCGGAGGGGAGGGGGGGGGGGGGGGGTGGTGGGCAGGATGAGTTCAACAATTTCAAAGTGGCGCCATTTCTCGACCTTTTAATGGATTTCGATGCACTATTCGGCAATACAACGTTCTATTCCCGTAGATTAAGTTTAAATGATGGAATTTCCCCGTATTTTGAGTAGAAATGCCAGAAAATCGCGTTTTTCTAACCTAACCTTAATCTGTCAAAGTTACTTGTGTGACCTAAATTTCAAAGTGGCGCCATTTCTCGACCTTTTAATGGATTTCGATGCACTATTCGGCAATACAACGTTCTATTCCCGTAGATTAAGTTTAAATGATGGAATTTTCCCGTATTTTGAGTAGAAATGCCAGAAAATCGCGTTTTTCTAACCTAACCTTAATCTGTCAAAGTTACTTGTGTGACCTAAATTTCAAAGTGGCGCCATTTCTCGACCTTTTAATGGATTTCGATGCACTATTCGGCAATACAACGTTCTATTCCCGTAGATTAAGTTTAAATGATGGAATTTCCCCGTATTTTGAGTAGAAATGCCAGAAAATCGCGTTTTTCTAACCTAACACTAATCTGTCAAAGTTACTTGTGTGACCTAAATTTCAAAGTGGCGCCATTTCTCGACCTTTTAATGGATTTCGATGCACTATTCGGCAATACAACGTTCTATTCCCGTAGATTAAGTTTAAATGATGGAATTTCCCCGTATTTTGAGTAGAAATGCCAGAAAATCGCGTTTTTCTAACCTAACCTTAATCTGTCAAAGTTACTTGTGTGACCTAAATTTCAAAGTGGCGCCATTTCTCGACCTTTTAATGGATTTCGATGCACTATTCGGCAATACAACGTTCTATTCCCGTAGATTAAGTTTAAATGATGGAATTTCCCCGTATTTTGAGTAGAAATGCCAGAAAATCGCGTTTTTCTAACCTAACACTAATCTGTCAAAGTTACTTGTGTGACCTAAATTTCAAAGTGGCGCCATTTCTCGACCTTTTAATGGATTTCGATGCACTATTCGGCAATACAACGTTCTATTCCCGTAGATTAAGTTTAAATGATGGAATTTCCCCGTATTTTGAGTAGAAATGCCAGAAAATCGCGTTTTTCTAACCTAACCTTAATCTGTCAAAGTTACTTGTGTGACCTAAATTTCAAAGTGGCGCCATTTCTCGACCTTTTAATGGATTTCGATGCACTATTCGGCAATACAACGTTCTATTCCCGTAGATTAAGTTTAAATGATGGAATTTCCCCGTATTTTGAGTAGAAATGCCAGAAAATCGCGTTTTTCTAACCTAACACTAATCTGTCAAAGTTACTTGTGTGACCTAAATTTCAAAGTGGCGCCATTTCTCGACCTTTTAATGGATTTCGATGCACTATTCGGCAATACAACGTTCTATTCCCGTAGATTAAGTTTAAATGATGGAATTTCCCCGTATTTTGAGTAGAAATGCCAGAAAATCGCGTTTTTCTAACCTAACACTAATCTGTCAAAGTTACTTGTGTGACCTAAATTTCAAAGTGGCGCCATTTCTCGACCTTTTAATGGATTTCGATGCACTATTCGGCAATACAACGTTCTATTCCCGTAGATTAAGTTTAAATGATGGAATTTTCCCGTATTTTGAGTAGAAATGCCAGAAAATCGCGTTTTTCTAACCTAACCTTAATCTGTCAAAGTTACTTGTGTGACCTAAATTTCAAAGTGGCGCCATTTCTCGACCTTTTAATGGATTTCGATGCACTATTCGGCAATACAACGTTCTATTCCCGTAGATTAAGTTTAAATGATGGAATTTTCCCGTATTTTGAGTAGAAATGCCAGAAAATAGCGTTTTTCTAACCTAACACTAACCTCTAGCTCTCAAATTAAGAAATTATGGGATAAATCTAAGACAAGTCAATTATGGGATAGAAAGGCCAGAAAAGTCTTCAACTGCCATTTGCTGTTTCTAGAAAACGGCAAAAACACGAGTTACTGGCTTTTAAAGCTTAAAGGCACACAAGATCTAGGCTGTTTTCAGAAAAGGACCCTTAGAACCTAACACCCCCTTTTGTGAAAACATGCTAGTCTAGGCTGTTTTCAGAAAAGGACCCTTAGAACCTAACACCCCCTTTTGTGAAAACATGCTAGATCTTGTGTGCCTCTAAGCTTTAAAAGCCAGTAGCTCGTATTTTTAGCGTTATTATGAAAGGGCAAATGACAGTTTAAGACTTTTGTGCACTTTCGATCCCGTAATTCATCTCTAGGTACTTTAGGAGGGAGGGCGGAGGGGAGGGGGGGGGGGGGGGTGGTGGGCAGGATGAGTTCAACAATTTCAAAGTGGCGCCATTTCTCGACCTTTTAATGGATTTCGATGCACTATTCGGCAATACAACGTTCTATTCCCGTAGATTAAGTTTAAATGATGGAATTTCCCCGTATTTTGAGTAGAAATGCCAGAAAATCGCGTTTTTCTAACCTAACACTAATCTGTCAAAGTTACTTGTGTGACCTAAATTTCAAAGTGGCGCCATTTCTCGACCTTTTAATGGATTTCGATGCACTATTCGGCAATACAACGTTCTATTCCCGTAGATTAAGTTTAAATGATGGAATTTCCCCGTATTTTGAGTAGAAATGCCAGAAAATCGCGTTTTTCTAACCTAACCTTAATCTGTCAAAGTTACTTGTGTGACCTAAATTTCAAAGTGGCGCCATTTCTCGACCTTTTAATGGATTTCGATGCACTATTCGGCAATACAACGTTCTATTCCCGTAGATTAAGTTTAAATGATGGAATTTTCCCGTATTTTGAGTAGAAATGCCAGAAAATCGCGTTTTTCTAACCTAACACTAATCTGTCAAAGTTACTTGTGTGACCTAAATTTCAAAGTGGCGCCATTTCTCGACCTTTTAATGGATTTCGATGCACTATTCGGCAATACAACGTTCTATTCCCGTAGATTAAGTTTAAATGATGGAATTTCCCCGTATTTTGAGTAGAAATGCCAGAAAATCGCGTTTTTCTAACCTAACACTAATCTGTCAAAGTTACTTGTGTGACCTAAATTTCAAAGTGGCGCCATTTCTCGACCTTTTAATGGATTTCGATGCACTATTCGGCAATACAACGTTCTATTCCCGTAGATTAAGTTTAAATGATGGAATTTTCCCGTATTTTGAGTAGAAATGCCAGAAAATCGCGTTTTTCTAACCTAACCTTAATCTGTCAAAGTTACTTGTGTGACCTAAATTTCAAAGTGGCGCCATTTCTCGACCTTTTAATGGATTTCGATGCACTATTCGGCAATACAACGTTCTATTCCCGTAGATTAAGTTTAAATCATGGAATTTCCCCGTATTTTGAGTAGAAATGCCAGAAAATCGCGTTTTTCTAACCTAACCTTAATCTGTCAAAGTTACTTGTGTGACCTAAATTTCAAAGTGGCGCCATTTCTCGACCTTTTAATGGATTTCGATGCACTATTCGGCAATACAACGTTCTATTCCCGTAGATTAAGTTTAAATGATGGAATTTTCCCGTATTTTGAGTAGAAATGCCAGAAAATCGCGTTTTTCTAACCTAACACTAATCTGTCAAAGTTACTTGTGTGACCTAAATTTCAAAGTGGCGCCATTTCTCGACCTTTTAATGGATTTCGATGCACTATTCGGCAATACAACGTTCTATTCCCGTAGATTAAGTTTAAATGATGGAATTTTCCCGTATTTTGAGTAGAAATGCCAGAAAATAGCGTTTTTCTAACCTAACACTAACCTCTAGCTCTCAAATTAAGAAATTATGGGATAAATCTAAGACAAGTCAATTATGGGATAGAAAGGCCAGAAAAGTCTTCAACTGCCATTTGCTGTTTCTAGAAAACGGCAAAAACACGAGTTACTGGCTTTTAAAGCTTAAAGGCACACAAGATCTAGGCTGTTTTCAGAAAAGGACCCTTAGAACCTAACACCCCCTTTTGTGAAAACATGCTAGTCTAGGCTGTTTTCAGAAAAGGACCCTTAGAACCTAACACCCCCTTTTGTGAAAACATGCTAGATCTTGTGTGCCTCTAAGCTTTAAAAGCCAGTAGCTCGTATTTTTAGCGTTATTATGAAAGGGCAAATGACAGTTTAAGACTTTTGTGCACTTTCGATCCCGTAATTCATCTCTAGGTACTTTAGGAGGGAGGGCGGAGGGGAGGGGGGGGGGGGGGTGGTGGGCAGGATGAGTTCAACAATTTCAAAGTGGCGCCATTTCTCGACCTTTTAATGGATTTCGATGCACTATTCGGCAATACAACGTTCTATTCCCGTAGATTAAGTTTAAATGATGGAATTTCCCCGTATTTTGAGTAGAAATGCCAGAAAATCGCGTTTTTCTAACCTAACACTAATCTGTCAAAGTTACTTGTGTGACCTAAATTTCAAAGTGGCGCCATTTCTCGACCTTTTAATGGATTTCGATGCACTATTCGGCAATACAACGTTCTATTCCCGTAGATTAAGTTTAAATGATGGAATTTTCCCGTATTTTGAGTAGAAATGCCAGAAAATCGCGTTTTTCTAACCTAACCTTAATCTGTCAAAGTTACTTGTGTGACCTAAATTTCAAAGTGGCGCCATTTCTCGACCTTTTAATGGATTTCGATGCACTATTCGGCAATACAACGTTCTATTCCCGTAGATTAAGTTTAAATGATGGAATTTTCCCGTATTTTGAGTAGAAATGCCAGAAAATCGCGTTTTTCTAACCTAACACTAATCTGTCAAAGTTACTTGTGTGACCTAAATTTCAAAGTGGCGCCATTTCTCGACCTTTTAATGGATTTCGATGCACTATTCGGCAATACAACGTTCTATTCCCGTAGATTAAGTTTAAATGATGGAATTTTCCCGTATTTTGAGTAGAAATGCCAGAAAATCGCGTTTTTCTAACCTAACCTTAATCTGTCAAAGTTACTTGTGTGACCTAAATTTCAAAGTGGCGCCATTTCTCGACCTTTTAATGGATTTCGATGCACTATTCGGCAATACAACGTTCTATTCCCGTAGATTAAGTTTAAATCATGGAATTTCCCCGTATTTTGAGTAGAAATGCCAGAAAATCGCGTTTTTCTAACCTAACCTTAATCTGTCAAAGTTACTTGTGTGACCTAAATTTCAAAGTGGCGCCATTTCTCGACCTTTTAATGGATTTCGATGCACTATTCGGCAATACAACGTTCTATTCCCGTAGATTAAGTTTAAATGATGGAATTTTCCCGTATTTTGAGTAGAAATGCCAGAAAATCGCGTTTTTCTAACCTAACACTAATCTGTCAAAGTTAGTTGTGTGACCTAAATTTCAAAGTGGCGCCATTTCTCGACCTTTTAATGGATTTCGATGCACTATTCGGCAATACAACGTTCTATTCCCGTAGATTAAGTTTAAATGATGGAATTTTCCCGTATTTTGAGTAGAAATGCCAGAAAATAGCGTTTTTCTAACCTAACACTAACCTCTAGCTCTCAAATTAAGAAATTATGGGATAAATCTAAGACAAGTCAATTATGGGATAGAAAGGCCAGAAAAGTCTTCAACTGCCATTTGCTGTTTCTAGAAAACGGCAAAAACACGAGTTACTGGCTTTTAAAGCTTAAAGGCACACAAGATCTAGGCTGTTTTCAGAAAAGGACCCTTAGAACCTAACACCCCCTTTTGTGAAAACATGCTAGTCTAGGCTGTTTTCAGAAAAGGACCCTTAGAACCTAACACCCCCTTTTGTGAAAACATGCTAGATCTTGTGTGCCTCTAAGCTTTAAAAGCCAGTAGCTCGTATTTTTAGCGTTATTATGAAAGGGCAAATGACAGTTTAAGACTTTTGTGCACTTTCGATCCCGTAATTCATCTCTAGGTACTTTAGGAGGGAGGGCGGAGGGGAGGGGGGGGGGGGGGGGGTGGTGGGCAGGATGAGTTCAACAATTTCAAAGTGGCGCCATTTCTCGACCTTTTAATGGATTTCGATGCACTATTCGGCAATACAACGTTCTATTCCCGTAGATTAAGTTTAAATGATGGAATTTCCCCGTATTTTGAGTAGAAATGCCAGAAAATAGCGTTTTTCTAACCTAACACTAATCTGTCAAAGTTACTTGTGTGACCTAAATTTCAAAGTGGCGCCATTTCTCGACCTTTTAATGGATTTCGATGCACTATTCGGCAATACAACGTTCTATTCCCGTAGATTAAGTTTAAATGATGGAATTTTCCCGTATTTTGAGTAGAAATGCCAGAAAATCGCGTTTTTCTAACCTAACCTTAATCTGTCAAAGTTACTTGTGTGACCTAAATTTCAAAGTGGCGCCATTTCTCGACCTTTTAATGGATTTCGATGCACTATTCGGCAATACAACGTTCTATTCCCGTAGATTAAGTTTAAATGATGGAATTTTCCCGTATTTTGAGTAGAAATGCCAGAAAATCGCGTTTTTCTAACCTAACACTAATCTGTCAAAGTTACTTGTGTGACCTAAATTTCAAAGTGGCGCCATTTCTCGACCTTTTAATGGATTTCGATGCACTATTCGGCAATACAACGTTCTATTCCCGTAGATTAAGTTTAAATGATGGAATTTTCCCGTATTTTGAGTAGAAATGCCAGAAAATCGCGTTTTTCTAACCTAACCTTAATCTGTCAAAGTTACTTGTGTGACCTAAATTTCAAAGTGGCGCCATTTCTCGACCTTTTAATGGATTTCGATGCACTATTCGGCAATACAACGTTCTATTCCCGTAGATTAAGTTTAAATCATGGAATTTCCCCGTATTTTGAGTAGAAATGCCAGAAAATCGCGTTTTTCTAACCTAACCTTAATCTGTCAAAGTTACTTGTGTGACCTAAATTTCAAAGTGGCGCCATTTCTCGACCTTTTAATGGATTTCGATGCACTATTCGGCAATACAACGTTCTATTCCCGTAGATTAAGTTTAAATGATGGAATTTTCCCGTATTTTGAGTAGAAATGCCAGAAAATCGCGTTTTTCTAACCTAACACTAATCTGTCAAAGTTAGTTGTGTGACCTAAATTTCAAAGTGGCGCCATTTCTCGACCTTTTAATGGATTTCGATGCACTATTCGGCAATACAACGTTCTATTCCCGTAGATTAAGTTTAAATGATGGAATTTTCCCGTATTTTGAGTAGAAATGCCAGAAAATAGCGTTTTTCTAACCTAACACTAACCTCTAGCTCTCAAATTAAGAAATTATGGGATAAATCTAAGACAAGTCAATTATGGGATAGAAAGGCCAGAAAAGTCTTCAACTGCCATTTGCTGTTTCTAGAAAACGGCAAAAACACGAGTTACTGGCTTTTAAAGCTTAAAGGCACACAAGATCTAGGCTGTTTTCAGAAAAGGACCCTTAGAACCTAACACCCCCTTTTGTGAAAACATGCTAGTCTAGGCTGTTTTCAGAAAAGGACCCTTAGAACCTAACACCCCCTTTTGTGAAAACATGCTAGATCTTGTGTGCCTCTAAGCTTTAAAAGCCAGTAGCTCGTATTTTTAGCGTTATTATGAAAGGGCAAATGACAGTTTAAGACTTTTGTGCACTTTCGATCCCGTAATTCATCTCTAGGTACTTTAGGAGGGAGGGCGGAGGGGAGGGGGGGGGGGGGGTGGTGGGCAGGATGAGTTCAACAATTTCAAAGTGGCGCCATTTCTCGACCTTTTAATGGATTTCGATGCACTATTCGGCAATACAACGTTCTATTCCCGTAGATTAAGTTTAAATGATGGAATTTCCCCGTATTTTGAGTAGAAATGCCAGAAAATCGCGTTTTTCTAACCTAACACTAATCTGTCAAAGTTACTTGTGTGACCTAAATTTCAAAGTGGCGCCATTTCTCGACCTTTTAATGGATTTCGATGCACTATTCGGCAATACAACGTTCTATTCCCGTAGATTAAGTTTAAATGATGGAATTTCCCCGTATTTTGAGTAGAAATGCCAGAAAATCGCGTTTTTCTAACCTAACCTTAATCTGTCAAAGTTACTTGTGTGACCTAAATTTCAAAGTGGCGCCATTTCTCGACCTTTTAATGGATTTCGATGCACTATTCGGCAATACAACGTTCTATTCCCGTAGATTAAGTTTAAATCATGGAATTTCCCCGTATTTTGAGTAGAAATGCCAGAAAATCGCGTTTTTCTAACCTAACCTTAATCTGTCAAAGTTACTTGTGTGACCTAAATTTCAAAGTGGCGCCATTTCTCGACCTTTTAATGGATTTCGATGCACTATTCGGCAATACAACGTTCTATTCCCGTAGATTAAGTTTAAATGATGGAATTTTCCCGTATTTTGAGTAGAAATGCCAGAAAATAGCGTTTTTCTAACCTAACACTAACCTCTAGCTCTCAAATTAAGAAATTATGGGATAAATCTAAGACAAGTCAATTATGGGATAGAAAGGCCAGAAAAGTCTTCAACTGCCATTTGCTGTTTCTAGAAAACGGCAAAAACACGAGTTACTGGCTTTTAAAGCTTAAAGGCACACAAGATCTAGGCTGTTTTCAGAAAAGGACCCTTAGAACCTAACACCCCCTTTTGTGAAAACATGCTAGTCTAGGCTGTTTTCAGAAAAGGACCCTTAGAACCTAACACCCCCTTTTGTGAAAACATGCTAGATCTTGTGTGCCTCTAAGCTTTAAAAGCCAGTAGCTCGTATTTTTAGCGTTATTATGAAAGGGCAAATGACAGTTTAAGACTTTTGTGCACTTTCGATCCCGTAATTCATCTCTAGGTACTTTAGGAGGGAGGGCGGAGGGGAGGGGGGGGGGGGGGGGGGGTGGTGGGCAGGATGAGTTCAACAATTTCAAAGTGGCGCCATTTCTCGACCTTTTAATGGATTTCGATGCACTATTCGGCAATACAACGTTCTATTCCCGTAGATTAAGTTTAAATGATGGAATTTCCCCGTATTTTGAGTAGAAATGCCAGAAAATCGCGTTTTTCTAACCTAACACTAATCTGTCAAAGTTACTTGTGTGACCTAAATTTCAAAGTGGCGCCATTTCTCGACCTTTTAATGGATTTCGATGCACTATTCGGCAATACAACGTTCTATTCCCGTAGATTAAGTTTAAATGATGGAATTTCCCCGTATTTTGAGTAGAAATGCCAGAAAATCGCGTTTTTCTAACCTAACCTTAATCTGTCAAAGTTACTTGTGTGACCTAAATTTCAAAGTGGCGCCATTTCTCGACCTTTTAATGGATTTCGATGCACTATTCGGCAATACAACGTTCTATTCCCGTAGATTAAGTTTAAATGATGGAATTTTCCCGTATTTTGAGTAGAAATGCCAGAAAATCGCGTTTTTCTAACCTAACACTAATCTGTCAAAGTTACTTGTGTGACCTAAATTTCAAAGTGGCGCCATTTCTCGACCTTTTAATGGATTTCGATGCACTATTCGGCAATACAACGTTCTATTCCCGTAGATTAAGTTTAAATGATGGAATTTCCCCGTATTTTGAGTAGAAATGCCAGAAAATCGCGTTTTTCTAACCTAACACTAATCTGTCAAAGTTACTTGTGTGACCTAAATTTCAAAGTGGCGCCATTTCTCGACCTTTTAATGGATTTCGATGCACTATTCGGCAATACAACGTTCTATTCCCGTAGATTAAGTTTAAATGATGGAATTTTCCCGTATTTTGAGTAGAAATGCCAGAAAATCGCGTTTTTCTAACCTAACACTAATCTGTCAAAGTTACTTGTGTGACCTAAATTTCAAAGTGGCGCCATTTCTCGACCTTTTAATGGATTTCGATGCACTATTCGGCAATACAACGTTCTATTCCCGTAGATTAAGTTTAAATGATGGAATTTTCCCGTATTTTGAGTAGAAATGCCAGAAAATCGCGTTTTTCTAACCTAACCTTAATCTGTCAAAGTTACTTGTGTGACCTAAATTTCAAAGTGGCGCCATTTCTCGACCTTTTAATGGATTTCGATGCACTATTCGGCAATACAACGTTCTATTCCCGTAGATTAAGTTTAAATGATGGAATTTTCCCGTATTTTGAGTAGAAATGCCAGAAAATCGCGTTTTTCTAACCTAACACTAATCTGTCAAAGTTACTTGTGTGACCTAAATTTCAAAGTGGCGCCATTTCTCGACCTTTTAATGGATTTCGATGCACTATTCGGCAATACAACGTTCTATTCCCGTAGATTAAGTTTAAATGATGGAATTTTCCCGTATTTTGAGTAGAAATGCCAGAAAATCGCGTTTTTCTAACCTAACCTTAATCTGTCAAAGTTACTTGTGTGACCTAAATTTCAAAGTGGCGCCATTTCTCGACCTTTTAATGGATTTCGATGCACTATTCGGCAATACAACGTTCTATTCCCGTAGATTAAGTTTAAATCATGGAATTTCCCCGTATTTTGAGTAGAAATGCCAGAAAATCGCGTTTTTCTAACCTAACCTTAATCTGTCAAAGTTACTTGTGTGACCTAAATTTCAAAGTGGCGCCATTTCTCGACCTTTTAATGGATTTCGATGCACTATTCGGCAATACAACGTTCTATTCCCGTAGATTAAGTTTAAATGATGGAATTTTCCCGTATTTTGAGTAGAAATGCCAGAAAATAGCGTTTTTCTAACCTAACACTAACCTCTAGCTCTCAAATTAAGAAATTATGGGATAAATCTAAGACAAGTCAATTATGGGATAGAAAGGCCAGAAAAGTCTTCAACTGCCATTTGCTGTTTCTAGAAAACGGCAAAAACACGAGTTACTGGCTTTTAAAGCTTAAAGGCACACAAGATCTAGGCTGTTTTCAGAAAAGGACCCTTAGAACCTAACACCCCCTTTTGTGAAAACATGCTAGTCTAGGCTGTTTTCAGAAAAGGACCCTTAGAACCTAACACCCCCTTTTGTGAAAACATGCTAGATCTTGTGTGCCTCTAAGCTTTAAAAGCCAGTAGCTCGTATTTTTAGCGTTATTATGAAAGGGCAAATGACAGTTTAAGACTTTTGTGCACTTTCGATCCCGTAATTCATCTCTAGGTACTTTAGGAGGGAGGGCGGAGGGGAGGGGGGGGGGGGGGGGGTGGTGGGCAGGATGAGTTCAACAATTTCAAAGTGGCGCCATTTCTCGACCTTTTAATGGATTTCGATGCACTATTCGGCAATACAACGTTCTATTCCCGTAGATTAAGTTTAAATGATGGAATTTCCCCGTATTTTGAGTAGAAATGCCAGAAAATCGCGTTTTTCTAACCTAACACTAATCTGTCAAAGTTACTTGTGTGACCTAAATTTCAAAGTGGCGCCATTTCTCGACCTTTTAATGGATTTCGATGCACTATTCGGCAATACAACGTTCTATTCCCGTAGATTAAGTTTAAATGATGGAATTTCCCCGTATTTTGAGTAGAAATGCCAGAAAATCGCGTTTTTCTAACCTAACCTTAATCTGTCAAAGTTACTTGTGTGACCTAAATTTCAAAGTGGCGCCATTTCTCGACCTTTTAATGGATTTCGATGCACTATTCGGCAATACAACGTTCTATTCCCGTAGATTAAGTTTAAATGATGGAATTTCCCCGTATTTTGAGTAGAAATGCCAGAAAATCGCGTTTTTCTAACCTAACACTAATCTGTCAAAGTTACTTGTGTGACCTAAATTTCAAAGTGGCGCCATTTCTCGACCTTTTAATGGATTTCGATGCACTATTCGGCAATACAACGTTCTATTCCCGTAGATTAAGTTTAAATGATGGAATTTCCCCGTATTTTGAGTAGAAATGCCAGAAAATCGCGTTTTTCTAACCTAACACTAATCTGTCAAAGTTACTTGTGTGACCTAAATTTCAAAGTGGCGCCATTTCTCGACCTTTTAATGGATTTCGATGCACTATTCGGCAATACAACGTTCTATTCCCGTAGATTAAGTTTAAATGATGGAATTTTCCCGTATTTTGAGTAGAAATGCCAGAAAATCGCGTTTTTCTAACCTAACCTTAATCTGTCAAAGTTACTTGTGTGACCTAAATTTCAAAGTGGCGCCATTTCTCGACCTTTTAATGGATTTCGATGCACTATTCGGCAATACAACGTTCTATTCCCGTAGATTAAGTTTAAATCATGGAATTTCCCCGTATTTTGAGTAGAAATGCCAGAAAATCGCGTTTTTCTAACCTAACCTTAATCTGTCAAAGTTACTTGTGTGACCTAAATTTCAAAGTGGCGCCATTTCTCGACCTTTTAATGGATTTCGATGCACTATTCGGCAATACAACGTTCTATTCCCGTAGATTAAGTTTAAATGATGGAATTTTCCCGTATTTTGAGTAGAAATGCCAGAAAATAGCGTTTTTCTAACCTAACACTAACCTCTAGCTCTCAAATTAAGAAATTATGGGATAAATCTAAGACAAGTCAATTATGGGATAGAAAGGCCAGAAAAGTCTTCAACTGCCATTTGCTGTTTCTAGAAAACGGCAAAAACACGAGTTACTGGCTTTTAAAGCTTAAAGGCACACAAGATCTAGGCTGTTTTCAGAAAAGGACCCTTAGAACCTAACACCCCCTTTTGTGAAAACATGCTAGTCTAGGCTGTTTTCAGAAAAGGACCCTTAGAACCTAACACCCCCTTTTGTGAAAACATGCTAGATCTTGTGTGCCTCTAAGCTTTAAAAGCCAGTAGCTCGTATTTTTAGCGTTATTATGAAAGGGCAAATGACAGTTTAAGACTTTTGTGCACTTTCGATCCCGTAATTCATCTCTAGGTACTTTAGGAGGGAGGGCGGAGGGGAGGGGGGGGGGGGGGTGGTGGGCAGGATGAGTTCAACAATTTCAAAGTGGCGCCATTTCTCGACCTTTTAATGGATTTCGATGCACTATTCGGCAATACAACGTTCTATTCCCGTAGATTAAGTTTAAATGATGGAATTTCCCCGTATTTTGAGTAGAAATGCCAGAAAATCGCGTTTTTCTAACCTAACACTAATCTGTCAAAGTTACTTGTGTGACCTAAATTTCAAAGTGGCGCCATTTCTCGACCTTTTAATGGATTTCGATGCACTATTCGGCAATACAACGTTCTATTCCCGTAGATTAAGTTTAAATCATGGAATTTCCCCGTATTTTGAGTAGAAATGCCAGAAAATCGCGTTTTTCTAACTTAACCTTAATCTGTCAAAGTTACTTGTGTGACCTAAATTTCAAAGTGGCGCCATTTCTCGACCTTTTAATGGATTTCGATGCACTATTCGGCAATACAACGTTCTATTCCCGTAGATTAAGTTTAAATGATGGAATTTTCCCGTATTTTGAGTAGAAATGCCAGAAAATCGCGTTTTTCTAACCTAACACTAATCTGTCAAAGTTACTTGTGTGACCTAAATTTCAAAGTGGCGCCATTTCTCGACCTTTTAATGGATTTCGATGCACTATTCGGCAATACAACGTTCTATTCCCGTAGATTAAGTTTAAATGATGGAATTTTCCCGTATTTTGAGTAGAAATGCCAGAAAATAGCGTTTTTCTAACCTAACACTAACCTCTAGCTCTCAAATTAAGAAATTATGGGATAAATCTAAGACAAGTCAATTATGGGATAGAAAGGCCAGAAAAGTCTTCAACTGCCATTTGCTGTTTCTAGAAAACGGCAAAAACACGAGTTACTGGCTTTTAAAGCTTAAAGGCACACAAGATCTAGGCTGTTTTCAGAAAAGGACCCTTAGAACCTAACACCCCCTTTTGTGAAAACATGCTAGTCTAGGCTGTTTTCAGAAAAGGACCCTTAGAACCTAACACCCCCTTTTGTGAAAACATGCTAGATCTTGTGTGCCTCTAAGCTTTAAAAGCCAGTAGCTCGTATTTTTAGCGTTATTATGAAAGGGCAAATGACAGTTTAAGACTTTTGTGCACTTTCGATCCCGTAATTCATCTCTAGGTACTTTAGGAGGGAGGGCGGAGGGGAGGGGGGGGGGGGGGGGTGGTGGGCAGGATGAGTTCAACAATTTCAAAGTGGCGCCATTTCTCGACCTTTTAATGGATTTCGATGCACTATTCGGCAATACAACGTTCTATTCCCGTAGATTAAGTTTAAATGATGGAATTTCCCCGTATTTTGAGTAGAAATGCCAGAAAATCGCGTTTTTCTAACCTAACACTAATCTGTCAAAGTTACTTGTGTGACCTAAATTTCAAAGTGGCGCCATTTCTCGACCTTTTAATGGATTTCGATGCACTATTCGGCAATACAACGTTCTATTCCCGTAGATTAAGTTTAAATGATGGAATTTCCCCGTATTTTGAGTAGAAATGCCAGAAAATCGCGTTTTTCTAACCTAACACTAATCTGTCAAAGTTACTTGTGTGACCTAAATTTCAAAGTGGCGCCATTTCTCGACCTTTTAATGGATTTCGATGCACTATTCGGCAATACAACGTTCTATTCCCGTAGATTAAGTTTAAATGATGGAATTTCCCCGTATTTTGAGTAGAAATGCCAGAAAATCGCGTTTTTCTAACCTAACCTTAATCTGTCAAAGTTACTTGTGTGACCTAAATTTCAAAGTGGCGCCATTTCTCGACCTTTTAATGGATTTCGATGCACTATTCGGCAATACAACGTTCTATTCCCGTAGATTAAGTTTAAATGATGGAATTTCCCCGTATTTTGAGTAGAAATGCCAGAAAATCGCGTTTTTCTAACCTAACACTAATCTGTCAAAGTTACTTGTGTGACCTAAATTTCAAAGTGGCGCCATTTCTCGACCTTTTAATGGATTTCGATGCACTATTCGGCAATACAACGTTCTATTCCCGTAGATTAAGTTTAAATGATGGAATTTCCCCGTATTTTGAGTAGAAATGCCAGAAAATCGCGTTTTTCTAACCTAACACTAATCTGTCAAAGTTACTTGTGTGACCTAAATTTCAAAGTGGCGCCATTTCTCGACCTTTTAATGGATTTCGATGCACTATTCGGCAATACAACGTTCTATTCCCGTAGATTAAGTTTAAATGATGGAATTTTCCCGTATTTTGAGTAGAAATGCCAGAAAATCGCGTTTTTCTAACCTAACCTTAATCTGTCAAAGTTACTTGTGTGACCTAAATTTCAAAGTGGCGCCATTTCTCGACCTTTTAATGGATTTCGATGCACTATTCGGCAATACAACGTTCTATTCCCGTAGATTAAGTTTAAATCATGGAATTTCCCCGTATTTTGAGTAGAAATGCCAGAAAATCGCGTTTTTCTAACCTAACCTTAATCTGTCAAAGTTACTTGTGTGACCTAAATTTCAAAGTGGCGCCATTTCTCGACCTTTTAATGGATTTCGATGCACTATTCGGCAATACAACGTTCTATTCCCGTAGATTAAGTTTAAATGATGGAATTTTCCCGTATTTTGAGTAGAAATGCCAGAAAATAGCGTTTTTCTAACCTAACACTAACCTCTAGCTCTCAAATTAAGAAATTATGGGATAAATCTAAGACAAGTCAATTATGGGATAGAAAGGCCAGAAAAGTCTTCAACTGCCATTTGCTGTTTCTAGAAAACGGCAAAAACACGAGTTACTGGCTTTTAAAGCTTAAAGGCACACAAGATCTAGGCTGTTTTCAGAAAAGGACCCTTAGAACCTAACACCCCCTTTTGTGAAAACATGCTAGTCTAGGCTGTTTTCAGAAAAGGACCCTTAGAACCTAACACCCCCTTTTGTGAAAACATGCTAGATCTTGTGTGCCTCTAAGCTTTAAAAGCCAGTAGCTCGTATTTTTAGCGTTATTATGAAAGGGCAAATGACAGTTTAAGACTTTTGTGCACTTTCGATCCCGTAATTCATCTCTAGGTACTTTAGGAGGGAGGGCGGAGGGGAGGGGGGGGGGGGGGGTGGTGGGCAGGATGAGTTCAACAATTTCAAAGTGGCGCCATTTCTCGACCTTTTAATGGATTTCGATGCACTATTCGGCAATACAACGTTCTATTCCCGTAGATTAAGTTTAAATGATGGAATTTCCCCGTATTTTGAGTAGAAATGCCAGAAAATCGCGTTTTTCTAACCTAACACTAATCTGTCAAAGTTACTTGTGTGACCTAAATTTCAAAGTGGCGCCATTTCTCGACCTTTTAATGGATTTCGATGCACTATTCGGCAATACAACGTTCTATTCCCGTAGATTAAGTTTAAATCATGGAATTTCCCCGTATTTTGAGTAGAAATGCCAGAAAATCGCGTTTTTCTAACTTAACCTTAATCTGTCAAAGTTACTTGTGTGACCTAAATTTCAAAGTGGCGCCATTTCTCGACCTTTTAATGGATTTCGATGCACTATTCGGCAATACAACGTTCTATTCCCGTAGATTAAGTTTAAATGATGGAATTTTCCCGTATTTTGAGTAGAAATGCCAGAAAATCGCGTTTTTCTAACCTAACACTAATCTGTCAAAGTTACTTGTGTGACCTAAATTTCAAAGTGGCGCCATTTCTCGACCTTTTAATGGATTTCGATGCACTATTCGGCAATACAACGTTCTATTCCCGTAGATTAAGTTTAAATGATGGAATTTTCCCGTATTTTGAGTAGAAATGCCAGAAAATAGCGTTTTTCTAACCTAACACTAACCTCTAGCTCTCAAATTAAGAAATTATGGGATAAATCTAAGACAAGTCAATTATGGGATAGAAAGGCCAGAAAAGTCTTCAACTGCCATTTGCTGTTTCTAGAAAACGGCAAAAACACGAGTTACTGGCTTTTAAAGCTTAAAGGCACACAAGATCTAGGCTGTTTTCAGAAAAGGACCCTTAGAACCTAACACCCCCTTTTGTGAAAACATGCTAGTCTAGGCTGTTTTCAGAAAAGGACCCTTAGAACCTAACACCCCCTTTTGTGAAAACATGCTAGATCTTGTGTGCCTCTAAGCTTTAAAAGCCAGTAGCTCGTATTTTTAGCGTTATTATGAAAGGGCAAATGACAGTTTAAGACTTTTGTGCACTTTCGATCCCGTAATTCATCTCTAGGTACTTTAGGAGGGAGGGCGGAGGGGAGGGGGGGGGGGGGGTGGTGGGCAGGATGAGTTCAACAATTTCAAAGTGGCGCCATTTCTCGACCTTTTAATGGATTTCGATGCACTATTCGGCAATACAACGTTCTATTCCCGTAGATTAAGTTTAAATGATGGAATTTCCCCGTATTTTGAGTAGAAATGCCAGAAAATCGCGTTTTTCTAACCTAACACTAATCTGTCAAAGTTACTTGTGTGACCTAAATTTCAAAGTGGCGCCATTTCTCGACCTTTTAATGGATTTCGATGCACTATTCGGCAATACAACGTTCTATTCCCGTAGATTAAGTTTAAATGATGGAATTTTCCCGTATTTTGAGTAGAAATGCCAGAAAATCGCGTTTTTCTAACCTAACCTTAATCTGTCAAAGTTACTTGTGTGACCTAAATTTCAAAGTGGCGCCATTTCTCGACCTTTTAATGGATTTCGATGCACTATTCGGCAATACAACGTTCTATTCCCGTAGATTAAGTTTAAATGATGGAATTTTCCCGTATTTTGAGTAGAAATGCCAGAAAATCGCGTTTTTCTAACCTAACACTAATCTGTCAAAGTTACTTGTGTGACCTAAATTTCAAAGTGGCGCCATTTCTCGA
The DNA here is from genome assembly GCA_030867875.1 of Actinernus sp. WN-2022. Taxonomy (NCBI): domain Eukaryota; kingdom Metazoa; phylum Cnidaria; class Anthozoa; order Actiniaria; family Actinernidae; genus Actinernus; species Actinernus sp. WN-2022. The sequence goes on from JAOWCC010001212.1 coordinate 72,266, forward strand.
CCTTTTAATGGATTTCGATGCACTATTCGGCAATACAACGTTCTATTCCCGTAGATTAAGTTTAAATGATGGAATTTTCCCGTATTTTGAGTAGAAATGCCAGAAAATCGCGTTTTTCTAACCTAACCTTAATCTGTCAAAGTTACTTGTGTGACCTAAATTTCAAAGTGGCGCCATTTCTCGACCTTTTAATGGATTTCGATGCACTATTCGGCAATACAACGTTCTATTCCCGTAGATTAAGTTTAAATCATGGAATTTCCCCGTATTTTGAGTAGAAATGCCAGAAAATCGCGTTTTTCTAACCTAACCTTAATCTGTCAAAGTTACTTGTGTGACCTAAATTTCAAAGTGGCGCCATTTCTCGACCTTTTAATGGATTTCGATGCACTATTCGGCAATACAACGTTCTATTCCCGTAGATTAAGTTTAAATGATGGAATTTTCCCGTATTTTGAGTAGAAATGCCAGAAAATCGCGTTTTTCTAACCTAACACTAATCTGTCAAAGTTACTTGTGTGACCTAAATTTCAAAGTGGCGCCATTTCTCGACCTTTTAATGGATTTCGATGCACTATTCGGCAATACAACGTTCTATTCCCGTAGATTAAGTTTAAATGATGGAATTTTCCCGTATTTTGAGTAGAAATGCCAGAAAATAGCGTTTTTCTAACCTAACACTAACCTCTAGCTCTCAAATTAAGAAATTATGGGATAAATCTAAGACAAGTCAATTATGGGATAGAAAGGCCAGAAAAGTCTTCAACTGCCATTTGCTGTTTCTAGAAAACGGCAAAAACACGAGTTACTGGCTTTTAAAGCTTAAAGGCACACAAGATCTAGGCTGTTTTCAGAAAAGGACCCTTAGAACCTAACACCCCCTTTTGTGAAAACATGCTAGTCTAGGCTGTTTTCAGAAAAGGACCCTTAGAACCTAACACCCCCTTTTGTGAAAACATGCTAGATCTTGTGTGCCTCTAAGCTTTAAAAGCCAGTAGCTCGTATTTTTAGCGTTATTATGAAAGGGCAAATGACAGTTTAAGACTTTTGTGCACTTTCGATCCCGTAATTCATCTCTAGGTACTTTAGGAGGGAGGGCGGAGGGGAGGGGGGGGGGGGGGGGGTGGTGGGCAGGATGAGTTCAACAATTTCAAAGTGGCGCCATTTCTCGACCTTTTAATGGATTTCGATGCACTATTCGGCAATACAACGTTCTATTCCCGTAGATTAAGTTTAAATGATGGAATTTCCCCGTATTTTGAGTAGAAATGCCAGAAAATCGCGTTTTTCTAACCTAACACTAATCTGTCAAAGTTACTTGTGTGACCTAAATTTCAAAGTGGCGCCATTTCTCGACCTTTTAATGGATTTCGATGCACTATTCGGCAATACAACGTTCTATTCCCGTAGATTAAGTTTAAATCATGGAATTTCCCCGTATTTTGAGTAGAAATGCCAGAAAATCGCGTTTTTCTAACTTAACCTTAATCTGTCAAAGTTACTTGTGTGACCTAAATTTCAAAGTGGCGCCATTTCTCGACCTTTTAATGGATTTCGATGCACTATTCGGCAATACAACGTTCTATTCCCGTAGATTAAGTTTAAATGATGGAATTTTCCCGTATTTTGAGTAGAAATGCCAGAAAATCGCGTTTTTCTAACCTAACACTAATCTGTCAAAGTTACTTGTGTGACCTAAATTTCAAAGTGGCGCCATTTCTCGACCTTTTAATGGATTTCGATGCACTATTCGGCAATACAACGTTCTATTCCCGTAGATTAAGTTTAAATGATGGAATTTTCCCGTATTTTGAGTAGAAATGCCAGAAAATAGCGTTTTTCTAACCTAACACTAACCTCTAGCTCTCAAATTAAGAAATTATGGGATAAATCTAAGACAAGTCAATTATGGGATAGAAAGGCCAGAAAAGTCTTCAACTGCCATTTGCTGTTTCTAGAAAACGGCAAAAACACGAGTTACTGGCTTTTAAAGCTTAAAGGCACACAAGATCTAGGCTGTTTTCAGAAAAGGACCCTTAGAACCTAACACCCCCTTTTGTGAAAACATGCTAGTCTAGGCTGTTTTCAGAAAAGGACCCTTAGAACCTAACACCCCCTTTTGTGAAAACATGCTAGATCTTGTGTGCCTCTAAGCTTTAAAAGCCAGTAGCTCGTATTTTTAGCGTTATTATGAAAGGGCAAATGACAGTTTAAGACTTTTGTGCACTTTCGATCCCGTAATTCATCTCTAGGTACTTTAGGAGGGAGGGCGGAGGGGAGGGGGGGGGGGGGGGGTGGTGGGCAGGATGAGTTCAACAATTTCAAAGTGGCGCCATTTCTCGACCTTTTAATGGATTTCGATGCACTATTCGGCAATACAACGTTCTATTCCCGTAGATTAAGTTTAAATGATGGAATTTCCCCGTATTTTGAGTAGAAATGCCAGAAAATCGCGTTTTTCTAACCTAACACTAATCTGTCAAAGTTACTTGTGTGACCTAAATTTCAAAGTGGCGCCATTTCTCGACCTTTTAATGGATTTCGATGCACTATTCGGCAATACAACGTTCTATTCCCGTAGATTAAGTTTAAATGATGGAATTTTCCCGTATTTTGAGTAGAAATGCCAGAAAATCGCGTTTTTCTAACCTAACCTTAATCTGTCAAAGTTACTTGTGTGACCTAAATTTCAAAGTGGCGCCATTTCTCGACCTTTTAATGGATTTCGATGCACTATTCGGCAATACAACGTTCTATTCCCGTAGATTAAGTTTAAATGATGGAATTTTCCCGTATTTTGAGTAGAAATGCCAGAAAATCGCGTTTTTCTAACCTAACCTTAATCTGTCAAAGTTACTTGTGTGACCTAAATTTCAAAGTGGCGCCATTTCTCGACCTTTTAATGGATTTCGATGCACTATTCGGCAATACAACGTTCTATTCCCGTAGATTAAGTTTAAATCATGGAATTTCCCCGTATTTTGAGTAGAAATGCCAGAAAATCGCGTTTTTCTAACCTAACCTTAATCTGTCAAAGTTACTTGTGTGACCTAAATTTCAAAGTGGCGCCATTTCTCGACCTTTTAATGGATTTCGATGCACTATTCGGCAATACAACGTTCTATTCCCGTAGATTAAGTTTAAATGATGGAATTTTCCCGTATTTTGAGTAGAAATGCCAGAAAATCGCGTTTTTCTAACCTAACACTAATCTGTCAAAGTTACTTGTGTGACCTAAATTTCAAAGTGGCGCCATTTCTCGACCTTTTAATGGATTTCGATGCACTATTCGGCAATACAACGTTCTATTCCCGTAGATTAAGTTTAAATGATGGAATTTTCCCGTATTTTGAGTAGAAATGCCAGAAAATAGCGTTTTTCTAACCTAACACTAACCTCTAGCTCTCAAATTAAGAAATTATGGGATAAATCTAAGACAAGTCAATTATGGGATAGAAAGGCCAGAAAAGTCTTCAACTGCCATTTGCTGTTTCTAGAAAACGGCAAAAACACGAGTTACTGGCTTTTAAAGCTTAAAGGCACACAAGATCTAGGCTGTTTTCAGAAAAGGACCCTTAGAACCTAACACCCCCTTTTGTGAAAACATGCTAGTCTAGGCTGTTTTCAGAAAAGGACCCTTAGAACCTAACACCCCCTTTTGTGAAAACATGCTAGATCTTGTGTGCCTCTAAGCTTTAAAAGCCAGTAGCTCGTATTTTTAGCGTTATTATGAAAGGGCAAATGACAGTTTAAGACTTTTGTGCACTTTCGATCCCGTAATTCATCTCTAGGTACTTTAGGAGGGAGGGCGGAGGGGAGGGGGGGGGGGGGGGTGGTGGGCAGGATGAGTTCAACAATTTCAAAGTGGCGCCATTTCTCGACCTTTTAATGGATTTCGATGCACTATTCGGCAATACAACGTTCTATTCCCGTAGATTAAGTTTAAATGATGGAATTTCCCCGTATTTTGAGTAGAAATGCCAGAAAATCGCGTTTTTCTAACCTAACACTAATCTGTCAAAGTTACTTGTGTGACCTAAATTTCAAAGTGGCGCCATTTCTCGACCTTTTAATGGATTTCGATGCACTATTCGGCAATACAACGTTCTATTCCCGTAGATTAAGTTTAAATCATGGAATTTCCCCGTATTTTGAGTAGAAATGCCAGAAAATCGCGTTTTTCTAACTTAACCTTAATCTGTCAAAGTTACTTGTGTGACCTAAATTTCAAAGTGGCGCCATTTCTCGACCTTTTAATGGATTTCGATGCACTATTCGGCAATACAACGTTCTATTCCCGTAGATTAAGTTTAAATGATGGAATTTTCCCGTATTTTGAGTAGAAATGCCAGAAAATCGCGTTTTTCTAACCTAACACTAATCTGTCAAAGTTACTTGTGTGACCTAAATTTCAAAGTGGCGCCATTTCTCGACCTTTTAATGGATTTCGATGCACTATTCGGCAATACAACGTTCTATTCCCGTAGATTAAGTTTAAATGATGGAATTTTCCCGTATTTTGAGTAGAAATGCCAGAAAATAGCGTTTTTCTAACCTAACACTAACCTCTAGCTCTCAAATTAAGAAATTATGGGATAAATCTAAGACAAGTCAATTATGGGATAGAAAGGCCAGAAAAGTCTTCAACTGCCATTTGCTGTTTCTAGAAAACGGCAAAAACACGAGTTACTGGCTTTTAAAGCTTAAAGGCACACAAGATCTAGGCTGTTTTCAGAAAAGGACCCTTAGAACCTAACACCCCCTTTTGTGAAAACATGCTAGTCTAGGCTGTTTTCAGAAAAGGACCCTTAGAACCTAACACCCCCTTTTGTGAAAACATGCTAGATCTTGTGTGCCTCTAAGCTTTAAAAGCCAGTAGCTCGTATTTTTAGCGTTATTATGAAAGGGCAAATGACAGTTTAAGACTTTTGTGCACTTTCGATCCCGTAATTCATCTCTAGGTACTTTAGGAGGGAGGGCGGAGGGGAGGGGGGGGGGGGGGGGGGGTGGTGGGCAGGATGAGTTCAACAATTTCAAAGTGGCGCCATTTCTCGACCTTTTAATGGATTTCGATGCACTATTCGGCAATACAACGTTCTATTCCCGTAGATTAAGTTTAAATGATGGAATTTCCCCGTATTTTGAGTAGAAATGCCAGAAAATCGCGTTTTTCTAACCTAACACTAATCTGTCAAAGTTACTTGTGTGACCTAAATTTCAAAGTGGCGCCATTTCTCGACCTTTTAATGGATTTCGATGCACTATTCGGCAATACAACGTTCTATTCCCGTAGATTAAGTTTAAATGATGGAATTTCCCCGTATTTTGAGTAGAAATGCCAGAAAATCGCGTTTTTCTAACCTAACACTAATCTGTCAAAGTTACTTGTGTGACCTAAATTTCAAAGTGGCGCCATTTCTCGACCTTTTAATGGATTTCGATGCACTATTCGGCAATACAACGTTCTATTCCCGTAGATTAAGTTTAAATGATGGAATTTCCCCGTATTTTGAGTAGAAATGCCAGAAAATCGCGTTTTTCTAACCTAACACTAATCTGTCAAAGTTACTTGTGTGACCTAAATTTCAAAGTGGCGCCATTTCTCGACCTTTTAATGGATTTCGATGCACTATTCGGCAATACAACGTTCTATTCCCGTAGATTAAGTTTAAATCATGGAATTTCCCCGTATTTTGAGTAGAAATGCCAGAAAATCGCGTTTTTCTAACTTAACCTTAATCTGTCAAAGTTACTTGTGTGACCTAAATTTCAAAGTGGCGCCATTTCTCGACCTTTTAATGGATTTCGATGCACTATTCGGCAATACAACGTTCTATTCCCGTAGATTAAGTTTAAATGATGGAATTTTCCCGTATTTTGAGTAGAAATGCCAGAAAATCGCGTTTTTCTAACCTAACACTAATCTGTCAAAGTTACTTGTGTGACCTAAATTTCAAAGTGGCGCCATTTCTCGACCTTTTAATGGATTTCGATGCACTATTCGGCAATACAACGTTCTATTCCCGTAGATTAAGTTTAAATGATGGAATTTTCCCGTATTTTGAGTAGAAATGCCAGAAAATAGCGTTTTTCTAACCTAACACTAACCTCTAGCTCTCAAATTAAGAAATTATGGGATAAATCTAAGACAAGTCAATTATGGGATAGAAAGGCCAGAAAAGTCTTCAACTGCCATTTGCTGTTTCTAGAAAACGGCAAAAACACGAGTTACTGGCTTTTAAAGCTTAAAGGCACACAAGATCTAGGCTGTTTTCAGAAAAGGACCCTTAGAACCTAACACCCCCTTTTGTGAAAACATGCTAGTCTAGGCTGTTTTCAGAAAAGGACCCTTAGAACCTAACACCCCCTTTTGTGAAAACATGCTAGATCTTGTGTGCCTCTAAGCTTTAAAAGCCAGTAGCTCGTATTTTTAGCGTTATTATGAAAGGGCAAATGACAGTTTAAGACTTTTGTGCACTTTCGATCCCGTAATTCATCTCTAGGTACTTTAGGAGGGAGGGCGGAGGGGAGGGGGGGGGGGGGGGGGGGTGGTGGGCAGGATGAGTTCAACAATTTCAAAGTGGCGCCATTTCTCGACCTTTTAATGGATTTCGATGCACTATTCGGCAATACAACGTTCTATTCCCGTAGATTAAGTTTAAATGATGGAATTTCCCCGTATTTTGAGTAGAAATGCCAGAAAATCGCGTTTTTCTAACCTAACACTAATCTGTCAAAGTTACTTGTGTGACCTAAATTTCAAAGTGGCGCCATTTCTCGACCTTTTAATGGATTTCGATGCACTATTCGGCAATACAACGTTCTATTCCCGTAGATTAAGTTTAAATGATGGAATTTCCCCGTATTTTGAGTAGAAATGCCAGAAAATCGCGTTTTTCTAACCTAACACTAATCTGTCAAAGTTACTTGTGTGACCTAAATTTCAAAGTGGCGCCATTTCTCGACCTTTTAATGGATTTCGATGCACTATTCGGCAATACAACGTTCTATTCCCGTAGATTAAGTTTAAATGATGGAATTTCCCCGTATTTTGAGTAGAAATGCCAGAAAATCGCGTTTTTCTAACCTAACCTTAATCTGTCAAAGTTACTTGTGTGACCTAAATTTCAAAGTGGCGCCATTTCTCGACCTTTTAATGGATTTCGATGCACTATTCGGCAATACAACGTTCTATTCCCGTAGATTAAGTTTAAATGATGGAATTTCCCCGTATTTTGAGTAGAAATGCCAGAAAATCGCGTTTTTCTAACCTAACACTAATCTGTCAAAGTTACTTGTGTGACCTAAATTTCAAAGTGGCGCCATTTCTCGACCTTTTAATGGATTTCGATGCACTATTCGGCAATACAACGTTCTATTCCCGTAGATTAAGTTTAAATGATGGAATTTCCCCGTATTTTGAGTAGAAATGCCAGAAAATCGCGTTTTTCTAACCTAACACTAATCTGTCAAAGTTACTTGTGTGACCTAAATTTCAAAGTGGCGCCATTTCTCGACCTTTTAATGGATTTCGATGCACTATTCGGCAATACAACGTTCTATTCCCGTAGATTAAGTTTAAATGATGGAATTTTCCCGTATTTTGAGTAGAAATGCCAGAAAATCGCGTTTTTCTAACCTAACCTTAATCTGTCAAAGTTACTTGTGTGACCTAAATTTCAAAGTGGCGCCATTTCTCGACCTTTTAATGGATTTCGATGCACTATTCGGCAATACAACGTTCTATTCCCGTAGATTAAGTTTAAATCATGGAATTTCCCCGTATTTTGAGTAGAAATGCCAGAAAATCGCGTTTTTCTAACCTAACCTTAATCTGTCAAAGTTACTTGTGTGACCTAAATTTCAAAGTGGCGCCATTTCTCGACCTTTTAATGGATTTCGATGCACTATTCGGCAATACAACGTTCTATTCCCGTAGATTAAGTTTAAATGATGGAATTTTCCCGTATTTTGAGTAGAAATGCCAGAAAATAGCGTTTTTCTAACCTAACACTAACCTCTAGCTCTCAAATTAAGAAATTATGGGATAAATCTAAGACAAGTCAATTATGGGATAGAAAGGCCAGAAAAGTCTTCAACTGCCATTTGCTGTTTCTAGAAAACGGCAAAAACACGAGTTACTGGCTTTTAAAGCTTAAAGGCACACAAGATCTAGGCTGTTTTCAGAAAAGGACCCTTAGAACCTAACACCCCCTTTTGTGAAAACATGCTAGTCTAGGCTGTTTTCAGAAAAGGACCCTTAGAACCTAACACCCCCTTTTGTGAAAACATGCTAGATCTTGTGTGCCTCTAAGCTTTAAAAGCCAGTAGCTCGTATTTTTAGCGTTATTATGAAAGGGCAAATGACAGTTTAAGACTTTTGTGCACTTTCGATCCCGTAATTCATCTCTAGGTACTTTAGGAGGGAGGGCGGAGGGGAGGGGGGGGGGGGGGGGGTGGTGGGCAGGATGAGTTCAACAATTTCAAAGTGGCGCCATTTCTCGACCTTTTAATGGATTTCGATGCACTATTCGGCAATACAACGTTCTATTCCCGTAGATTAAGTTTAAATGATGGAATTTCCCCGTATTTTGAGTAGAAATGCCAGAAAATCGCGTTTTTCTAACCTAACACTAATCTGTCAAAGTTACTTGTGTGACCTAAATTTCAAAGTGGCGCCATTTCTCGACCTTTTAATGGATTTCGATGCACTATTCGGCAATACAACGTTCTATTCCCGTAGATTAAGTTTAAATCATGGAATTTCCCCGTATTTTGAGTAGAAATGCCAGAAAATCGCGTTTTTCTAACTTAACCTTAATCTGTCAAAGTTACTTGTGTGACCTAAATTTCAAAGTGGCGCCATTTCTCGACCTTTTAATGGATTTCGATGCACTATTCGGCAATACAACGTTCTATTCCCGTAGATTAAGTTTAAATGATGGAATTTTCCCGTATTTTGAGTAGAAATGCCAGAAAATCGCGTTTTTCTAACCTAACACTAATCTGTCAAAGTTACTTGTGTGACCTAAATTTCAAAGTGGCGCCATTTCTCGACCTTTTAATGGATTTCGATGCACTATTCGGCAATACAACGTTCTATTCCCGTAGATTAAGTTTAAATGATGGAATTTTCCCGTATTTTGAGTAGAAATGCCAGAAAATAGCGTTTTTCTAACCTAACACTAACCTCTAGCTCTCAAATTAAGAAATTATGGGATAAATCTAAGACAAGTCAATTATGGGATAGAAAGGCCAGAAAAGTCTTCAACTGCCATTTGCTGTTTCTAGAAAACGGCAAAAACACGAGTTACTGGCTTTTAAAGCTTAAAGGCACACAAGATCTAGGCTGTTTTCAGAAAAGGACCCTTAGAACCTAACACCCCCTTTTGTGAAAACATGCTAGTCTAGGCTGTTTTCAGAAAAGGACCCTTAGAACCTAACACCCCCTTTTGTGAAAACATGCTAGATCTTGTGTGCCTCTAAGCTTTAAAAGCCAGTAGCTCGTATTTTTAGCGTTATTATGAAAGGGCAAATGACAGTTTAAGACTTTTGTGCACTTTCGATCCCGTAATTCATCTCTAGGTACTTTAGGAGGGAGGGCGGAGGGGAGGGGGGGGGGGGGGGGTGGTGGGCAGGATGAGTTCAACAATTTCAAAGTGGCGCCATTTCTCGACCTTTTAATGGATTTCGATGCACTATTCGGCAATACAACGTTCTATTCCCGTAGATTAAGTTTAAATGATGGAATTTCCCCGTATTTTGAGTAGAAATGCCAGAAAATCGCGTTTTTCTAACCTAACACTAATCTGTCAAAGTTACTTGTGTGACCTAAATTTCAAAGTGGCGCCATTTCTCGACCTTTTAATGGATTTCGATGCACTATTCGGCAATACAACGTTCTATTCCCGTAGATTAAGTTTAAATGATGGAATTTTCCCGTATTTTGAGTAGAAATGCCAGAAAATCGCGTTTTTCTAACCTAACCTTAATCTGTCAAAGTTACTTGTGTGACCTAAATTTCAAAGTGGCGCCATTTCTCGACCTTTTAATGGATTTCGATGCACTATTCGGCAATACAACGTTCTATTCCCGTAGATTAAGTTTAAATGATGGAATTTTCCCGTATTTTGAGTAGAAATGCCAGAAAATCGCGTTTTTCTAACCTAACACTAATCTGTCAAAGTTACTTGTGTGACCTAAATTTCAAAGTGGCGCCATTTCTCGACCTTTTAATGGATTTCGATGCACTATTCGGCAATACAACGTTCTATTCCCGTAGATTAAGTTTAAATGATGGAATTTTCCCGTATTTTGAGTAGAAATGCCAGAAAATCGCGTTTTTCTAACCTAACCTTAATCTGTCAAAGTTACTTGTGTGACCTAAATTTCAAAGTGGCGCCATTTCTCGACCTTTTAATGGATTTCGATGCACTATTCGGCAATACAACGTTCTATTCCCGTAGATTAAGTTTAAATCATGGAATTTCCCCGTATTTTGAGTAGAAATGCCAGAAAATCGCGTTTTTCTAACCTAACCTTAATCTGTCAAAGTTACTTGTGTGACCTAAATTTCAAAGTGGCGCCATTTCTCGACCTTTTAATGGATTTCGATGCACTATTCGGCAATACAACGTTCTATTCCCGTAGATTAAGTTTAAATGATGGAATTTTCCCGTATTTTGAGTAGAAATGCCAGAAAATCGCGTTTTTCTAACCTAACACTAATCTGTCAAAGTTACTTGTGTGACCTAAATTTCAAAGTGGCGCCATTTCTCGACCTTTTAATGGATTTCGATGCACTATTCGGCAATACAACGTTCTATTCCCGTAGATTAAGTTTAAATGATGGAATTTTCCCGTATTTTGAGTAGAAATGCCAGAAAATAGCGTTTTTCTAACCTAACACTAACCTCTAGCTCTCAAATTAAGAAATTATGGGATAAATCTAAGACAAGTCAATTATGGGATAGAAAGGCCAGAAAAGTCTTCAACTGCCATTTGCTGTTTCTAGAAAACGGCAAAAACACGAGTTACTGGCTTTTAAAGCTTAAAGGCACACAAGATCTAGGCTGTTTTCAGAAAAGGACCCTTAGAACCTAACACCCCCTTTTGTGAAAACATGCTAGTCTAGGCTGTTTTCAGAAAAGGACCCTTAGAACCTAACACCCCCTTTTGTGAAAACATGCTAGATCTTGTGTGCCTCTAAGCTTTAAAAGCCAGTAGCTCGTATTTTTAGCGTTATTATGAAAGGGCAAATGACAGTTTAAGACTTTTGTGCACTTTCGATCCCGTAATTCATCTCTAGGTACTTTAGGAGGGAGGGCGGAGGGGAGGGGGGGGGGGGGGGTGGTGGGCAGGATGAGTTCAACAATTTCAAAGTGGCGCCATTTCTCGACCTTTTAATGGATTTCGATGCACTATTCGGCAATACAACGTTCTATTCCCGTAGATTAAGTTTAAATGATGGAATTTCCCCGTATTTTGAGTAGAAATGCCAGAAAATCGCGTTTTTCTAACCTAACACTAATCTGTCAAAGTTACTTGTGTGACCTAAATTTCAAAGTGGCGCCATTTCTCGACCTTTTAATGGATTTCGATGCACTATTCGGCAATACAACGTTCTATTCCCGTAGATTAAGTTTAAATCATGGAATTTCCCCGTATTTTGAGTAGAAATGCCAGAAAATCGCGTTTTTCTAACTTAACCTTAATCTGTCAAAGTTACTTGTGTGACCTAAATTTCAAAGTGGCGCCATTTCTCGACCTTTTAATGGATTTCGATGCACTATTCGGCAATACAACGTTCTATTCCCGTAGATTAAGTTTAAATGATGGAATTTTCCCGTATTTTGAGTAGAAATGCCAGAAAATCGCGTTTTTCTAACCTAACACTAATCTGTCAAAGTTACTTGTGTGACCTAAATTTCAAAGTGGCGCCATTTCTCGACCTTTTAATGGATTTCGATGCACTATTCGGCAATACAACGTTCTATTCCCGTAGATTAAGTTTAAATGATGGAATTTTCCCGTATTTTGAGTAGAAATGCCAGAAAATAGCGTTTTTCTAACCTAACACTAACCTCTAGCTCTCAAATTAAGAAATTATGGGATAAATCTAAGACAAGTCAATTATGGGATAGAAAGGCCAGAAAAGTCTTCAACTGCCATTTGCTGTTTCTAGAAAACGGCAAAAACACGAGTTACTGGCTTTTAAAGCTTAAAGGCACACAAGATCTAGGCTGTTTTCAGAAAAGGACCCTTAGAACCTAACACCCCCTTTTGTGAAAACATGCTAGTCTAGGCTGTTTTCAGAAAAGGACCCTTAGAACCTAACACCCCCTTTTGTGAAAACATGCTAGATCTTGTGTGCCTCTAAGCTTTAAAAGCCAGTAGCTCGTATTTTTAGCGTTATTATGAAAGGGCAAATGACAGTTTAAGACTTTTGTGCACTTTCGATCCCGTAATTCATCTCTAGGTACTTTAGGAGGGAGGGCGGAGGGGAGGGGGGGGGGGGGGGTGGTGGGCAGGATGAGTTCAACAATTTCAAAGTGGCGCCATTTCTCGACCTTTTAATGGATTTCGATGCACTATTCGGCAATACAACGTTCTATTCCCGTAGATTAAGTTTAAATGATGGAATTTCCCCGTATTTTGAGTAGAAATGCCAGAAAATCGCGTTTTTCTAACCTAACACTAATCTGTCAAAGTTACTTGTGTGACCTAAATTTCAAAGTGGCGCCATTTCTCGACCTTTTAATGGATTTCGATGCACTATTCGGCAATACAACGTTCTATTCCCGTAGATTAAGTTTAAATGATGGAATTTTCCCGTATTTTGAGTAGAAATGCCAGAAAATCGCGTTTTTCTAACCTAACCTTAATCTGTCAAAGTTACTTGTGTGACCTAAATTTCAAAGTGGCGCCATTTCTCGACCTTTTAATGGATTTCGATGCACTATTCGGCAATACAACGTTCTATTCCCGTAGATTAAGTTTAAATGATGGAATTTTCCCGTATTTTGAGTAGAAATGCCAGAAAATCGCGTTTTTCTAACCTAACCTTAATCTGTCAAAGTTACTTGTGTGACCTAAATTTCAAAGTGGCGCCATTTCTCGACCTTTTAATGGATTTCGATGCACTATTCGGCAATACAACGTTCTATTCCCGTAGATTAAGTTTAAATCATGGAATTTCCCCGTATTTTGAGTAGAAATGCCAGAAAATCGCGTTTTTCTAACCTAACCTTAATCTGTCAAAGTTACTTGTGTGACCTAAATTTCAAAGTGGCGCCATTTCTCGACCTTTTAATGGATTTCGATGCACTATTCGGCAATACAACGTTCTATTCCCGTAGATTAAGTTTAAATGATGGAATTTTCCCGTATTTTGAGTAGAAATGCCAGAAAATCGCGTTTTTCTAACCTAACACTAATCTGTCAAAGTTACTTGTGTGACCTAAATTTCAAAGTGGCGCCATTTCTCGACCTTTTAATGGATTTCGATGCACTATTCGGCAATACAACGTTCTATTCCCGTAGATTAAGTTTAAATGATGGAATTTTCCCGTATTTTGAGTAGAAATGCCAGAAAATAGCGTTTTTCTAACCTAACACTAACCTCTAGCTCTCAAATTAAGAAATTATGGGATAAATCTAAGACAAGTCAATTATGGGATAGAAAGGCCAGAAAAGTCTTCAACTGCCATTTGCTGTTTCTAGAAAACGGCAAAAACACGAGTTACTGGCTTTTAAAGCTTAAAGGCACACAAGATCTAGGCTGTTTTCAGAAAAGGACCCTTAGAACCTAACACCCCCTTTTGTGAAAACATGCTAGTCTAGGCTGTTTTCAGAAAAGGACCCTTAGAACCTAACACCCCCTTTTGTGAAAACATGCTAGATCTTGTGTGCCTCTAAGCTTTAAAAGCCAGTAGCTCGTATTTTTAGCGTTATTATGAAAGGGCAAATGACAGTTTAAGACTTTTGTGCACTTTCGATCCCGTAATTCATCTCTAGGTACTTTAGGAGGGAGGGCGGAGGGGAGGGGGGGGGGGGGGGTGGTGGGCAGGATGAGTTCAACAATTTCAAAGTGGCGCCATTTCTCGACCTTTTAATGGATTTCGATGCACTATTCGGCAATACAACGTTCTATTCCCGTAGATTAAGTTTAAATGATGGAATTTCCCCGTATTTTGAGTAGAAATGCCAGAAAATCGCGTTTTTCTAACCTAACACTAATCTGTCAAAGTTACTTGTGTGACCTAAATTTCAAAGTGGCGCCATTTCTCGACCTTTTAATGGATTTCGATGCACTATTCGGCAATACAACGTTCTATTCCCGTAGATTAAGTTTAAATCATGGAATTTCCCCGTATTTTGAGTAGAAATGCCAGAAAATCGCGTTTTTCTAACTTAACCTTAATCTGTCAAAGTTACTTGTGTGACCTAAATTTCAAAGTGGCGCCATTTCTCGACCTTTTAATGGATTTCGATGCACTATTCGGCAATACAACGTTCTATTCCCGTAGATTAAGTTTAAATGATGGAATTTTCCCGTATTTTGAGTAGAAATGCCAGAAAATCGCGTTTTTCTAACCTAACACTAATCTGTCAAAGTTACTTGTGTGACCTAAATTTCAAAGTGGCGCCATTTCTCGACCTTTTAATGGATTTCGATGCACTATTCGGCAATACAACGTTCTATTCCCGTAGATTAAGTTTAAATGATGGAATTTTCCCGTATTTTGAGTAGAAATGCCAGAAAATAGCGTTTTTCTAACCTAACACTAACCTCTAGCTCTCAAATTAAGAAATTATGGGATAAATCTAAGACAAGTCAATTATGGGATAGAAAGGCCAGAAAAGTCTTCAACTGCCATTTGCTGTTTCTAGAAAACGGCAAAAACACGAGTTACTGGCTTTTAAAGCTTAAAGGCACACAAGATCTAGGCTGTTTTCAGAAAAGGACCCTTAGAACCTAACACCCCCTTTTGTGAAAACATGCTAGTCTAGGCTGTTTTCAGAAAAGGACCCTTAGAACCTAACACCCCCTTTTGTGAAAACATGCTAGATCTTGTGTGCCTCTAAGCTTTAAAAGCCAGTAGCTCGTATTTTTAGCGTTATTATGAAAGGGCAAATGACAGTTTAAGACTTTTGTGCACTTTCGATCCCGTAATTCATCTCTAGGTACTTTAGGAGGGAGGGCGGAGGGGAGGGGGGGGGGGGGGGTGGTGGGCAGGATGAGTTCAACAATTTCAAAGTGGCGCCATTTCTCGACCTTTTAATGGATTTCGATGCACTATTCGGCAATACAACGTTCTATTCCCGTAGATTAAGTTTAAATGATGGAATTTCCCCGTATTTTGAGTAGAAATGCCAGAAAATCGCGTTTTTCTAACCTAACACTAATCTGTCAAAGTTACTTGTGTGACCTAAATTTCAAAGTGGCGCCATTTCTCGACCTTTTAATGGATTTCGATGCACTATTCGGCAATACAACGTTCTATTCCCGTAGATTAAGTTTAAATGATGGAATTTTCCCGTATTTTGAGTAGAAATGCCAGAAAATCGCGTTTTTCTAACCTAACCTTAATCTGTCAAAGTTACTTGTGTGACCTAAATTTCAAAGTGGCGCCATTTCTCGACCTTTTAATGGATTTCGATGCACTATTCGGCAATACAACGTTCTATTCCCGTAGATTAAGTTTAAATGATGGAATTTTCCCGTATTTTGAGTAGAAATGCCAGAAAATCGCGTTTTTCTAACCTAACACTAATCTGTCAAAGTTACTTGTGTGACCTAAATTTCAAAGTGGCGCCATTTCTCGACCTTTTAATGGATTTCGATGCACTATTCGGCAATACAACGTTCTATTCCCGTAGATTAAGTTTAAATGATGGAATTTTCCCGTATTTTGAGTAGAAATGCCAGAAAATCGCGTTTTTCTAACCTAACCTTAATCTGTCAAAGTTACTTGTGTGACCTAAATTTCAAAGTGGCGCCATTTCTCGACCTTTTAATGGATTTCGATGCACTATTCGGCAATACAACGTTCTATTCCCGTAGATTAAGTTTAAATCATGGAATTTCCCCGTATTTTGAGTAGAAATGCCAGAAAATCGCGTTTTTCTAACCTAACCTTAATCTGTCAAAGTTACTTGTGTGACCTAAATTTCAAAGTGGCGCCATTTCTCGACCTTTTAATGGATTTCGATGCACTATTCGGCAATACAACGTTCTATTCCCGTAGATTAAGTTTAAATGATGGAATTTTCCCGTATTTTGAGTAGAAATGCCAGAAAATCGCGTTTTTCTAACCTAACACTAATCTGTCAAAGTTACTTGTGTGACCTAAATTTCAAAGTGGCGCCATTTCTCGACCTTTTAATGGATTTCGATGCACTATTCGGCAATACAACGTTCTATTCCCGTAGATTAAGTTTAAATGATGGAATTTTCCCGTATTTTGAGTAGAAATGCCAGAAAATAGCGTTTTTCTAACCTAACACTAACCTCTAGCTCTCAAATTAAGAAATTATGGGATAAATCTAAGACAAGTCAATTATGGGATAGAAAGGCCAGAAAAGTCTTCAACTGCCATTTGCTGTTTCTAGAAAACGGCAAAAACACGAGTTACTGGCTTTTAAAGCTTAAAGGCACACAAGATCTAGGCTGTTTTCAGAAAAGGACCCTTAGAACCTAACACCCCCTTTTGTGAAAACATGCTAGTCTAGGCTGTTTTCAGAAAAGGACCCTTAGAACCTAACACCCCCTTTTGTGAAAACATGCTAGATCTTGTGTGCCTCTAAGCTTTAAAAGCCAGTAGCTCGTATTTTTAGCGTTATTATGAAAGGGCAAATGACAGTTTAAGACTTTTGTGCACTTTCGATCCCGTAATTCATCTCTAGGTACTTTAGGAGGGAGGGCGGAGGGGAGGGGGGGGGGGGGGGGTGGTGGGCAGGATGAGTTCAACAATTTCAAAGTGGCGCCATTTCTCGACCTTTTAATGGATTTCGATGCACTATTCGGCAATACAACGTTCTATTCCCGTAGATTAAGTTTAAATGATGGAATTTCCCCGTATTTTGAGTAGAAATGCCAGAAAATCGCGTTTTTCTAACCTAACCTTAATCTGTCAAAGTTACTTGTGTGACCTAAATTTCAAAGTGGCGCCATTTCTCGACCTTTTAATGGATTTCGATGCACTATTCGGCAATACAACGTTCTATTCCCGTAGATTAAGTTTAAATGATGGAATTTTCCCGTATTTTGAGTAGAAATGCCAGAAAATCGCGTTTTTCTAACCTAACCTTAATCTGTCAAAGTTACTTGTGTGACCTAAATTTCAAAGTGGCGCCATTTCTCGACCTTTTAATGGATTTCGATGCACTATTCGGCAATACAACGTTCTATTCCCGTAGATTAAGTTTAAATGATGGAATTTCCCCGTATTTTGAGTAGAAATGCCAGAAAATCGCGTTTTTCTAACCTAACACTAATCTGTCAAAGTTACTTGTGTGACCTAAATTTCAAAGTGGCGCCATTTCTCGACCTTTTAATGGATTTCGATGCACTATTCGGCAATACAACGTTCTATTCCCGTAGATTAAGTTTAAATGATGGAATTTCCCCGTATTTTGAGTAGAAATGCCAGAAAATCGCGTTTTTCTAACCTAACCTTAATCTGTCAAAGTTACTTGTGTGACCTAAATTTCAAAGTGGCGCCATTTCTCGACCTTTTAATGGATTTCGATGCACTATTCGGCAATACAACGTTCTATTCCCGTAGATTAAGTTTAAATGATGGAATTTCCCCGTATTTTGAGTAGAAATGCCAGAAAATCGCGTTTTTCTAACCTAACACTAATCTGTCAAAGTTACTTGTGTGACCTAAATTTCAAAGTGGCGCCATTTCTCGACCTTTTAATGGATTTCGATGCACTATTCGGCAATACAACGTTCTATTCCCGTAGATTAAGTTTAAATGATGGAATTTCCCCGTATTTTGAGTAGAAATGCCAGAAAATCGCGTTTTTCTAACCTAACCTTAATCTGTCAAAGTTACTTGTGTGACCTAAATTTCAAAGTGGCGCCATTTCTCGACCTTTTAATGGATTTCGATGCACTATTCGGCAATACAACGTTCTATTCCCGTAGATTAAGTTTAAATGATGGAATTTCCCCGTATTTTGAGTAGAAATGCCAGAAAATCGCGTTTTTCTAACCTAACACTAATCTGTCAAAGTTACTTGTGTGACCTAAATTTCAAAGTGGCGCCATTTCTCGACCTTTTAATGGATTTCGATGCACTATTCGGCAATACAACGTTCTATTCCCGTAGATTAAGTTTAAATGATGGAATTTCCCCGTATTTTGAGTAGAAATGCCAGAAAATCGCGTTTTTCTAACCTAACACTAATCTGTCAAAGTTACTTGTGTGACCTAAATTTCAAAGTGGCGCCATTTCTCGACCTTTTAATGGATTTCGATGCACTATTCGGCAATACAACGTTCTATTCCCGTAGATTAAGTTTAAATGATGGAATTTTCCCGTATTTTGAGTAGAAATGCCAGAAAATCGCGTTTTTCTAACCTAACCTTAATCTGTCAAAGTTACTTGTGTGACCTAAATTTCAAAGTGGCGCCATTTCTCGACCTTTTAATGGATTTCGATGCACTATTCGGCAATACAACGTTCTATTCCCGTAGATTAAGTTTAAATCATGGAATTTCCCCGTATTTTGAGTAGAAATGCCAGAAAATCGCGTTTTTCTAACCTAACCTTAATCTGTCAAAGTTACTTGTGTGACCTAAATTTCAAAGTGGCGCCATTTCTCGACCTTTTAATGGATTTCGATGCACTATTCGGCAATACAACGTTCTATTCCCGTAGATTAAGTTTAAATGATGGAATTTTCCCGTATTTTGAGTAGAAATGCCAGAAAATAGCGTTTTTCTAACCTAACACTAACCTCTAGCTCTCAAATTAAGAAATTATGGGATAAATCTAAGACAAGTCAATTATGGGATAGAAAGGCCAGAAAAGTCTTCAACTGCCATTTGCTGTTTCTAGAAAACGGCAAAAACACGAGTTACTGGCTTTTAAAGCTTAAAGGCACACAAGATCTAGGCTGTTTTCAGAAAAGGACCCTTAGAACCTAACACCCCCTTTTGTGAAAACATGCTAGTCTAGGCTGTTTTCAGAAAAGGACCCTTAGAACCTAACACCCCCTTTTGTGAAAACATGCTAGATCTTGTGTGCCTCTAAGCTTTAAAAGCCAGTAGCTCGTATTTTTAGCGTTATTATGAAAGGGCAAATGACAGTTTAAGACTTTTGTGCACTTTCGATCCCGTAATTCATCTCTAGGTACTTTAGGAGGGAGGGCGGAGGGGAGGGGGGGGGGGGGGGTGGTGGGCAGGATGAGTTCAACAATTTCAAAGTGGCGCCATTTCTCGACCTTTTAATGGATTTCGATGCACTATTCGGCAATACAACGTTCTATTCCCGTAGATTAAGTTTAAATGATGGAATTTCCCCGTATTTTGAGTAGAAATGCCAGAAAATCGCGTTTTTCTAACCTAACACTAATCTGTCAAAGTTACTTGTGTGACCTAAATTTCAAAGTGGCGCCATTTCTCGACCTTTTAATGGATTTCGATGCACTATTCGGCAATACAACGTTCTATTCCCGTAGATTAAGTTTAAATCATGGAATTTCCCCGTATTTTGAGTAGAAATGCCAGAAAATCGCGTTTTTCTAACTTAACCTTAATCTGTCAAAGTTACTTGTGTGACCTAAATTTCAAAGTGGCGCCATTTCTCGACCTTTTAATGGATTTCGATGCACTATTCGGCAATACAACGTTCTATTCCCGTAGATTAAGTTTAAATGATGGAATTTTCCCGTATTTTGAGTAGAAATGCCAGAAAATCGCGTTTTTCTAACCTAACACTAATCTGTCAAAGTTACTTGTGTGACCTAAATTTCAAAGTGGCGCCATTTCTCGACCTTTTAATGGATTTCGATGCACTATTCGGCAATACAACGTTCTATTCCCGTAGATTAAGTTTAAATGATGGAATTTTCCCGTATTTTGAGTAGAAATGCCAGAAAATAGCGTTTTTCTAACCTAACACTAACCTCTAGCTCTCAAATTAAGAAATTATGGGATAAATCTAAGACAAGTCAATTATGGGATAGAAAGGCCAGAAAAGTCTTCAACTGCCATTTGCTGTTTCTAGAAAACGGCAAAAACACGAGTTACTGGCTTTTAAAGCTTAAAGGCACACAAGATCTAGGCTGTTTTCAGAAAAGGACCCTTAGAACCTAACACCCCCTTTTGTGAAAACATGCTAGTCTAGGCTGTTTTCAGAAAAGGACCCTTAGAACCTAACACCCCCTTTTGTGAAAACATGCTAGATCTTGTGTGCCTCTAAGCTTTAAAAGCCAGTAGCTCGTATTTTTAGCGTTATTATGAAAGGGCAAATGACAGTTTAAGACTTTTGTGCACTTTCGATCCCGTAATTCATCTCTAGGTACTTTAGGAGGGAGGGCGGAGGGGAGGGGGGGGGGGGGGGGTGGTGGGCAGGATGAGTTCAACAATTTCAAAGTGGCGCCATTTCTCGACCTTTTAATGGATTTCGATGCACTATTCGGCAATACAACGTTCTATTCCCGTAGATTAAGTTTAAATGATGGAATTTCCCCGTATTTTGAGTAGAAATGCCAGAAAATCGCGTTTTTCTAACCTAACCTTAATCTGTCAAAGTTACTTGTGTGACCTAAATTTCAAAGTGGCGCCATTTCTCGACCTTTTAATGGATTTCGATGCACTATTCGGCAATACAACGTTCTATTCCCGTAGATTAAGTTTAAATGATGGAATTTTCCCGTATTTTGAGTAGAAATGCCAGAAAATCGCGTTTTTCTAACC
>JAOWCC010001213.1:0-52500 GCA_030867875.1 Actinernus sp. WN-2022
TGATTCATCATTCCTGATTCCTGATTAATCACTCCTGATTCCTGATTCCTGATTCCTGATTCATCATTCCTGATTCATCACAATCCTGATTCCTGATTGATCATTCCTCATTCCATATTGATCATTCCTCATTCTGATTCATCATTCCTGATTCCTGATTCATCATTCCTGATTCCTGATTAATCACTCCTGATTCCTGATTCCTGATTCCTGATTCATCATTCCTGATTCATCAATCCTGATTCATCATTCATCATTCCTGATTCATCATTCCTGATTCTGATTCATCATTGCTGATTCCTGATTCATCATTCATCATTCCTGATTCCTGATTCATCATTCCTGATTCATCATTCATCATTCCTGATTCATCATTCATCATTCCTGATTCATCATTGCTGATTCCTGATTCATCATTCATCATTCCTGATTCATCATTGCTGATTCCTGATTCATCATTCATCATTCCTGAGTCATCATTCATCATTCCTGATTCCTGACTCATCATTCATCATTCCTGATTCATCATTCCTTATTCCTGATTCATCATTCCTGATTCCTGATTCATCATTCCTGATTCGTGATTCCTGATTCATCATTCCCGATTCATCATTCATCATTCCTGATTCATCATTCCTGATTCCTGATTCCTGATTCATCATTCATCATTCCTGATTCATCATTCCTCATTCCTGATTCATCATTCCTGATTCCTGATTGATCATTCCTCATTCCTGATTAATCATTCCTCATTCCTGATTCATCATTCCTGATTCTTGATTCATCATTCCTGATTCCTGATTAATCACTCCTGATTCCTAATTCCTGATTCATCATTCCTGATTCATCATTCATCATTCCTGATTCATCATTCCTGATTCATCATTCCTGATTCCTGATTCATCATTGCTGATTCCTGATTCATAATTCATCATTCCTGATTCCTGATTCATCATTCCTGATTCATCATTCATCATTCCTGATTCATCATTCATCATTCCTGAATCATCATTCCTGATTCCTGATTCCTGATTCATCATTCCTGATTCATCATTCCTGATTCCTGATTCATCATTGCTGATTCCTGATTCATCATTCATCATTGCTGATTCATCATTCCTGATTCATCATTCCTGATTCATCATTCATCATTCCTGATTCATCATTCCTGATTCCTGATTCCTGATTCATCATTCCTGATTCATCATTCCTGATTACTGATTCATCATTCATCATTCCTGATTCCTGATTCATCATTCCTGATTCATCATTCCTGATCCATCATTCATCATTCCTGATTCATCATTCGTGATTCCTGATTCATCATTGCTGATTCCTGATTCATCATTCATCATTCCTGATTCCTGATTCATCATTCCTGATTCATCATTCATCATTCCTGATTCCTGATTCATCATTCCTGATTCATCATTCCTGATTCATCATTCATCATTCCTGATTCCTGATTCATCATTCCTGATTCATCATTCATCATTCCTGATTCAGCATTCATAATTCCTGAATCATCATTCTGATTCCTGATTCATCATTCCTGATTCCTGATTCATCATTCCTGATTCATCATTCCTGATTCATCAATCCTGATTCCTGATTGATCATTCCTCATTCCATATTGATCATTCCTCATTCCTGATTCATCATTCCTGATTCCTGATTCATCATTCCTGATTCCTGATTAATCACTCCTGATTCCTGATTCCTGATTCCTGATTCATCATTCCTGATTCATCAATCCTGATTCCTGATTGATCATTCCTCATGTCCATATTGATCATTCCTCATTCCTGATTCATCATTCCTGATTCCTGATTCATCATTCCTGATTCCTGATTAATCACTCCTGATTCCTGATTCCTGATTCCTGATTCATCATTCCTGATTCATCAATCCTGATTCATCATTCATCATTCCTGATTCATCATTCCTGATTCCTGATTCATCATGCTGATTCCTGATTCATCATTCATCATTCCTGATTCCTGATTCATCATTCCTGATTCATCATTCATCATTCCTGATTCATCATTCATCATTCCTGATTCATCATTGCTGATTCCTGATTCATCATTCATCATTCCTGATTCATCATTGCTGATTCCTGATTCATCATTCATCATTCCTGAGTCATCATTCATCATTCCTGATTCCTGACTCATCATTCATCATTCCTGATTCATCATTCCTTATTCCTGATTCATCATTCCTGATTCCTGATTCATCATTCCTGATTCGTGATTCCTGATTCATCATTCCCGATTCATCATTCATCATTCCTGATTCATCATTCCTGATTCCTGATTCCTGATTCATCATTCATCATTCCTGATTCATCATTCCTCATTCCTGATTCATCATTCCTGATTCCTGATTGATCATTCCTCATTCCTGATTAATCATTCCTCATTCCTGATTCATCATTCCTGATTCTTGATTCATCATCTCCTGATTCTGATTAATCACTCCTGATTCCTAATTCCTGATTCATCATTCCTGATTCATCATTCATCATTCCTGATTCATCATTCCTGATTCATCATTCCTGATTCCTGATTCATCATTGCTGATTCCTGATTCATAATTCATCATTCCTGATTCCTGATTCATCATTCCTGATTCATCATTCATCATTCCTGATTCATCATTCATCATTCCTGAATCATCATTCCTGATTCCTGATTCTGATTCATCATTCCTGATTCATCATTCCTGATTCCTGATTCATCATTGCTGATTCCTGATTCATCATTCATCATTGCTGATTCATCATTCCTGATTCATCATTCCTGATTCATCATTCATCATTCCTGATTCATCATTCCTGATTCCTGATTCCTGATCATCATTCCTGATTCATCATTCCTGATTACTGATTCATCATTCATCATTCCTGATTCCTGATTCATCATTCCTGATTCATCATTCCTGATCCATCATTCATCATTCCTGATTCATCATTCCTGATTCCTGATTCATCATTGCTGATTCCTGATTCATCATTCATCATTCCTGATTCCTGATTCATCATTCCTGATTCATCATTCATCATTCCTGATTCCTGATTCATCATTCCTGATTCATCATTCATCATTCCTGATTCAGCATTCATAATTCCTGAATCATCATTCCTGATTCCTGATTCATCATTCCTGATTCCTGATTCATCATTCCTGATTCATCATTCCTGATTCATCAATCCTGATTCCTGATTGATCATTCCTCATTCCATATTGATCATTCCTCATTCCTGATTCATCATTCCTGATTCCTGATTCATCATTCCTGATTCCTGATTAATCACTCCTGATTCCTGATTCCTGATTCCTGATTCATCATTCCTGATTCATCATTCCTCATTCCTGATTCATCATTGCTGATTCCTGATTCATCATTCATCATTCCTGATTCCTGATTCATCATTCCTGATTCATCATTCATCATTCCTGATTGATCATTGCTGATTCCTGATTCATCATTCCTGATTCCTGATTCATCATTCCTGATTGCTGATTCATCATTCCTGATGCATCATTCCTGATTCATCATTCCTGATTCCTGTTTCATTATTCCTGATTCCTGATTCATCATTCCTGATTCATGATTCACCATTCCTGATTCCTGATTCGTCATTCCTCTTTCCTGATTCATCATTCCTGATTCCTGATACATCATTCATCATTCCTGATTCATCATTCCTGATTCCTGATTCATCATTCCTGATTCCTGATTCATCATTCATCATTCCTGATTCATCATTCCTCATTCCTGATTCATCATTCCTGATTCCTGATTTATCATTCCTCATTCCTGATTGATCATTCCTCATTCTGATTCATCATTCCTGATTCTTGATTCATCATTCCTGATTCCTGATTAATCACTCCTGATTCCTGATTCCTGATTCATCATTCCTGATTCATCAATCCTGATTCATCATTCATCATTCCTGATTCATCATTCCTGATTCCTGATTCATCATTGCTGATTCCTGATTCATCATTCCTGATTCCTGATTCATCATTCCTGATTCATCATTCATCATTCCTGATCATCATTCATCATTCCTGATTCATCATTGCTGATTCCTGATTCATCATTCATCATTCCTGATTCCTGATTCATCATTCATCATTCTGATTCATCATTCATCATTCCTGATTCATCATTCCTGATTCCTGACTCATCATTCATCATTCCTGATTCATCATTCCTTATTCCTGATTCATCAATCCTGATTCCTGATTCATGATTCACCATTCCTGATCCTGATTCGTCATTCCTCTTTCCTGATTCATCATTCCTGATTCCTGATATATCATTCATCATTCCTGATTCATCATTCCTGATTCCTGATTCATCATTCCTGATTCCTGATTCATCATTCATCATTCCTGATTCATCATTCCTCATTCCTGATTCATCATTACTCATTCCTGATTCATCATTCTCATTCCTGATTGATCATTCCTCATTCCTGATTCATCATTCCTGATTCTTGATTCATCATTCCTGATTCCTGATTAATCACTCCTGATTTCTGATTCCTGATTCATCATTCCTGATTCATCAATCCTATTTCATCATTCATCATTCCTGATTCATCATTCCTGATTCCTGATTCATCATTGCTGATTCCTGATTCATCATTCATCATTCCTGATTCCTGATTCATCATTCCTGATTCATCATTCATCATTCCTGATTCATCATTCCTCATTCCTGATTCATCATTCCTCATTCCTGATTCATCATTCCTCATTCCTGATTGATCATTCCTCATTCCTGATTCATCATTCCTGATTCTTGATTCATCATTCCTGATTCCTGATTAATCACTCCTGATTCCTGATTCTGATTCATCATTCCTGATTCATCAATCCTGATTCATCATTCATCATTCCTGATTCATCATTCCTGATTCCTGATTCATCATTGCTGATTCCTGATTCATCATTCATCATTCCTGATTCCTGATTCATCATTCCTGATTCATCATTCCTGATTCATCATTCCTGATTCCTGATTCATCATTGCTGATTCCTGATTCATCATTCATCATTCCTGATTCATCATTGCTGATTCCTGATTCATCATTCATCATTCCTGATTCATCATTCATCATTCCTGATTCATCATTCCTGATTCCTGACTCATCATTCATCATTCCTGATTCATCATTCCTTATTCCTGATTCATCATTCCTGATTCCTGATTCATCATTCATCATTCCTGATTCCTGATTCATCATTCCTGATTCCTGATTCCTGATTCATCATTCCCGATTCATCATTCATCATTCCTGATTCATCATTCCTGATTCCTGATTCCTGATTCATCATTCATTATTCCTGATTCATCATTCCTCATTCCTGATTCATCATTCCTGATTCCTGGTTGATCATTCCTCATTCCTGATTCATCATTCCTGATTCTTGATTCATCATTCCTGATTCCTGATTAATCACTCCTGATTCCTAATTCCTGATTCATCATTCCTGATTCATCATTCATCATTCCTGATTCATCATTCATCATTCTGATTCATCATTCCTGATTCCTGATTCATCATTGCTGATTCCTGATTCATAATTCATCATTCCTGAGTCCTGATTCATCATTCCTGAGTCATCATTCATCATTCCTGATTCATCAGTCCTTATTCCTGATTCATCATTCCTGATTCCTGATTCATCATTCATCAGTCATCATTCCTGATTCATCATTCATCATTCCTGATTCGTCATTCATCATTCCTGATTCATCATTCCTGATTCCTGATTCCTGATTCATCATTCCTGATTCCTGATTCCTGATTCATCATTACTGATTCATTATTCCTGATTCATCATTCATCATTCCTGATTCATCATTCCTGATTCCTGATTCCTGATTCATCATTCCTGATTCATCATTCTGATTCATCATTCATCATTCCTGATTCATCATTCCTGATTCCTGATTCATCATTCCTGATTCCTGATTCATCATTCCTGATTCCTGATTCATCATTCCTGATTCATGATTCACCATTCCTGATTCCTGATTCCTCCTTCCTCTTTCCTGATTCATCATTCCTGATCCTGATTCATCATTCCTGAATCCTGATTCATCATTCCTGATTCCTGATTAATCACTCCTGATTCCTGATTCCTGATTCTGATTCATCATTCCTGATTCATCATTCCTGATTCCTGATTCATCATTGCTGATTCCTGATTCATCATTCATCATTCCTGATTCCTGATTCATCATTCCTGATTCATCATTCATCATTCCTGATTCATCATTCCTCATTCCTGATTGATCATTCCTCATTCCTGATTCATCATTCCTGATTCTTGATTCATCATTCCTGATTCCTGATTAATCACTCTGATTCCTGATTCCTGATTCATCATTCCCGATTCATCATTCATCATTCCTGATTCATCATTCTGATTCATCATTCCTGATTCCTGATTCATCATTGCTGATTCCTGATTCATAATTCATCATTCCTGATTCCTGATTCATCATTCCTGATTCATCATTCATCATTCCTGATTCATCATTCATCATTCCTGAATCATCATTCCTGATTCCTGATTCCTGATTCATCATTCCTGATTCATCATTCCTGATTCCTGATTCATCATTGCTGATTCCTGATTCATCATTCATCATTGCTGATTCATCATTCCTGATTCATCATTCCTGATTCATCATTCATCATTCCTGATTCATCATTCCTGATTCCTGATTCCTGATTCATCATTCCTGATTCATCATTCCTGATTACTGATTCATCATTCATCATTCCTGATTCCTGATTCATCATTCCTGATTCATCATTCCTGATCCATCATTCATCATTCCTGATTCATCATTCCTGATTCCTGATTCATCATTGCTGATTCCTGATTCATCATTCATCATTCCTGATTCCTGATTCATCATTCCTGATTCATCATTCATCATTCCTGATTCCTGATTCATCATTCCTGATTCATCATTCATCATTCCTGATTCAGCATTCATAATTCCTGAATCATCATTCCTGATTCCTGATTCATCATTCCTGATTCCTGATTCATCATTCCTGATTCATCATTCCTGATTCATCAATCCTGATTCCTGATTGATCATTCCTCATTCCATATTGATCATTCCTCATTCCTGATTCATCATTCTGATTCCTGATTCATCATTCCTGATTCCTGATTAATCACTCCTGATTCCTGATTCCTGATTCCTGATTCATCATTCCTGATTCATCATTCCTCATTCCTGATTCATCATTGCTGATTCCTGATTCATCATTCATCATTCCTGATTCCTGATTCATCATTCCTGATTCATCATTCATCATTCCTGATTGATCATTGCTGATTCCTGATTCATCATTCCTGATTCCTGATTCATCATTCCTGATTGCTGATTCATCATTCCTGATGCATCATTCCTGATTCATCATTCCTGATTCCTGTTTCATTATTCCTGATTCCTGATTCATCATTCCTGATTCATGATTCACCATTCCTGATTCCTGATTCGTCATTCCTCTTTCCTGATTCATCATTCCTGATTCCTGATACATCATTCATCATTCCTGAATTCATCATTCCTGATTCCTGATTCATCATTCCTGATTCCTGATTCATCATTCATCATTCCTGATTCATCATTCCTCATTCCTGATTCATCATTCCTGATTCCTGATTTATCATTCCTCATTCCTGATTGATCATTCCTCATTCCTGATTCATCATTCCTGATTCTTGATTCATCATTCCTGATTCCTGATTAATCACTCCTGATTCCTGATTCCTGATTCATCATTCCTGATTCATCAATCCTGATTCATCATTCATCATTCCTGATTCATCATTCCTGATTCCTGATTCATCATTGCTGATTCCTGATTCATCATTCCTGATTCCTGATTCATCATTCCTGATTCATCATTCATCATTCCTGATTCATCATTCATCATTCCTGATTCATCATTGCTGATTCCTGATTCATCATTCATCATTCCTGATTCCTGATTCATCATTCATCATTCCTGATTCATCATTCATCATTCCTGATTCATCATTCCTGATTCCTGACTCATCATTCATCATTCCTGATTCATCATTCCTTATTCCTGATTCATCAATCCTGATTCCTGATTCATGATTCACCATTCCTGATTCCTGATTCGTCATTCCTCTTTCCTGATTCATCATTCCTGATTCCTGATATATCATTCATCATTCCTGATTCATCATTCCTGATTCCTGATTCATCATTCCTGATTCCTGATTCATCATTCATCATTCCTGATTCATCATTCCTCATTCCTGATTCATCATTACTCATTCCTGATTCATCATTCCTCATTCCTGATTGATCATTCCTCATTCCTGATTCATCATTCCTGATTCTTGATTCATCATTCCTGATTCCTGATTAATCACTCCTGATTTCTGATTCCTGATTCATCATTCCTGATTCATCAATCCTATTTCATCATTCATCATTCTGATTCATCATTCCTGATTCCTGATTCATCATTGCTGATTCCTGATTCATCATTCATCATTCCTGATTCCTGATTCATCATTCCTGATTCATCATTCATCATTCCTGATTCATCATTCCTCATTCCTGATTCACATTCCTCATTCCTGATTCATCATTCCTCATTCCTGATTGATCATTCCTCATTCCTGATTCATCATTCCTGATTCTTGATTCATCATTCTGATTCCTGATTAATCACTCCTGATTCCTGATTCCTGATTCATCATTCCTGATTCATCAATCCTGATTCATCATTCATCATTCCTGATTCATCATTCCTGATTCCTGATTCATCATTGCTGATTCCTGATTCATCATTCATCATTCCTGATTCCTGATTCATCATTCCTGATTCATCATTCCTGATTCATCATTCCTGATTCCTGATTCATCATTGCTGATTCCTGATTCATCATTCATCATTCCTGATTCATCATTGCTGATTCCTGATTCATCATTCATCATTCCTGATTCATCATTCATCATTCCTGATTCATCATTCCTGATTCCTGACTCATCATTCATCATTCCTGATTCATCATTCCTTATTCCTGATTCATCATTCCTGATTCCTGATTCATCATTCATCATTCCTGATTCCTGATTCATCATTCCTGATTCCTGATTCCTGATTCATCATTCCCGATTCATCATTCATCATTCCTGATTCATCATTCCTGATTCCTGATTCCTGATTCATCATTCATTATTCCTGATTCATCATTCCTCATTCTGATTCATCATTCCTGATTCCTGGTTGATCATTCCTCATTCCTGATTCATCATTCCTGATTCTTGATTCATCATTCCTGATTCCTGATTAATCACTCCTGATTCCTAATTCCTGATTCATCATTCCTGATTCATCATTCATCATTCCTGATTCATCATTCATCATTCCTGATTCATCATTCCTGATTCCTGATTCATCATTGCTGATTCCTGATTCATAATTCATCATTCCTGATTCCTGATTCATCATTCCTGAGTCATCATTCATCATTCCTGATTCATCATTCCTTATTCCTGATTCATCATTCTGATTCCTGATTCATCATTCATCAGTCATCATTCCTGATTCATCATTCATCATTCCTGATTCGTCATTCATCATTCCTGATTCATCATTCCTGATTCCTGATTCCTGATTCATCATTCCTGATTCCTGATTCCTGATTCATCATTACTGATTCATTATTCCTGATTCATCATTCATCATTCCTGATTCATCATTCCTGATTCCTGATTCCTGATCATCATTCCTGATTCATCATTCCTGATTCATCATTCATCATTCCTGATTCATCATTCCTGATTCCTGATTCATCATTCCTGATTCCTGATTCATCATTCCTGATTCCTGATTCATCATTCCTGATTCATGATTCACCATTCCTGATTCCTGATTCCTCCTTCCTCTTTCCTGATTCATCATTCCTGATTCCTGATTCATCATTCCTGAATCCTGATTCATCATTCCTGATTCCTGATTAATCACTCCTGATTCCTGATTCCTGATTCCTGATTCATCATTCCTGATTCATCATTCCTGATTCCTGATTCATCATTGCTGATTCCTGATTCATCATTCATCATTCCTGATTCCTGATTCATCATTCCTGATTCATCATTCATCATTCCTGATTCATCATTCCTCATTCCTGATTGATCATTCCTCATTCCTGATTCATCATCCTGATTCATCATTCCTGATTCCTGATTAATCACTCCTGATTCCTGATTCCTGATTCATCATTCCTGATTCATCAATCCTGATTCATCATTCATCATTCCTGATTCATCATTCCTGATTCCTGATTCATCATTGCTGATTCCTGATTCATCATTCCTGATTCCTGATTCATCATTCCTGATTCATCATTCATCATTCCTGATTCATCATTCATCATTCCTGATTCATCATTGCTGATTCCTGATTCATCATTCATCATTCCTGATTCCTGATTCATCATTCATCATTCCTGATTCATCATTCATCATTCCTGATTCATCATTCCTGATTCCTGACTCATCATTCATCATTCCTGATTCATCATTCCTTATTCCTGATTCATCAATCCTGATTCCTGATTCATGATTCACCATTCCTGATTCCTGATTCGTCATTCCTCTTTCCTGATTCATCATTCCTGATTCCTGATATATCATTCATCATTCCTGATTCATCATTCCTGATTCCTGATTCATCATTCCTGATTCCTGATTCATCATTCATCATTCCTGATTCATCATTCCTCATTCCTGATTCATCATTACTCATTCCTGATTCATCATTCCTCATTCCTGATTGATCATTCCTCATTCCTGATTCATCATTCCTGATTCTTGATTCATCATTCCTGATTCCTGATTAATCACTCCTGATTTCTGATTCCTGATTCATCATTCCTGATTCATCAATCCTATTTCATCATTCATCATTCCTGATTCATCATTCCTGATTCCTGATTCATCATTGCTGATTCCTGATTCATCATTCATCATTCCTGATTCCTGATTCATCATTCCTGATTCATCATTCATCATTCCTGATTCATCATTCCTCATTCCTGATTCATCATTCCTCATTCCTGATTCATCATTCCTCATTCCTGATTGATCATTCCTCATTCCTGATTCATCATTCCTGATTCTTGATTCATCATTCCTGATTCCTGATTAATCACTCCTGATTCCTGATTCCTGATTCATCATTCCTGATTCATCAATCCTGATTCATCATTCATCATTCCTGATTCATCATTCCTGATTCCTGATTCATCATTGCTGATTCCTGATTCATCATTCATCATTCCTGATTCCTGATTCATCATTCCTGATTCATCATTCCTGATTCATCATTCCTGATTCCTGATTCATCATTGCTGATTCCTGATTCATCATTCATCATTCCTGATTCATCATTGCTGATTCCTGATTCATCATTCATCATTCCTGATTCATCATTCATCATTCCTGATTCATCATTCCTGATTCCTGACTCATCATTCATCATTCCTGATTCATCATTCCTTATTCCTGATTCATCATTCCTGATTCCTGATTCATCATTCATCATTCCTGATTCCTGATTCATCATTCCTGATTCCTGATTCCTGATTCATCATTCCCGATTCATCATTCATCATTCCTGATTCATCATTCCTGATTCCTGATTCCTGATTCATCATTCATTATTCCTGATTCATCATTCCTCATTCCTGATTCATCATTCCTGATTCCTGGTTGATCATTCCTCATTCCTGATTCATCATTCCTGATTCTTGATTCATCATTCCTGATTCCTGATTAATCACTCCTGATTCCTAATTCCTGATTCATCATTCCTGATTCATCATTCATCATTCCTGATTCATCATTCATCATTCCTGATTCATCATTCCTGATTCCTGATTCATCATTGCTGATTCCTGATTCATAATTCATCATTCCTGATTCCTGATTCATCATTCCTGAGTCATCATTCATCATTCCTGATTCATCATTCCTTATTCCTGATTCATCATTCCTGATTCCTGATTCATCATTCATCAGTCATCATTCCTGATTCATCATTCATCATTCCTGATTCGTCATTCATCATTCCTGATTCATCATTCCTGATTCCTGATTCCTGATTCATCATTCCTGATTCCTGATTCCTGATTCATCATTACTGATTCATTATTCCTGATTCATCATTCATCATTCCTGATTCATCATTCCTGATTCCTGATTCCTGATTCATCATTCCTGATTCATCATTCCTGATTCATCATTCATCATTCCTGATTCATCATTCCTGATTCCTGATTCATCATTCCTGATTCCTGATTCATCATTCCTGATTCCTGATTCATCATTCCTGATTCATGATTCACCATTCCTGATTCCTGATTCCTCCTTCCTCTTTCCTGATTCATCATTCCTGATTCCTGATTCATCATTCCTGAATCCTGATTCATCATTCCTGATTCCTGATTAATCACTCCTGATTCCTGATTCCTGATTCCTGATTCATCATTCCTGATTCATCATTCCTGATTCCTGATTCATCATTGCTGATTCCTGATTCATCATTCATCATTCCTGATTCCTGATTCATCATTCCTGATTCATCATTCATCATTCCTGATTGATCATTGCTGATTCCTGATTCATCATTCCTGATTCCTGATTCATTATTCCTGATTGCTGATTCATCATTCCTGATGCATCATTCCTGATTCATCATTCCTGATTCCTGTTTCATTATTCCTGATTCCTGATTGCTGAGTCGGCATTCCTCTTTCCTGATTCATCATTCCTGATTCCTGATACATCATTCATCATTCCTGATTCATCATTCCTGATTCCTGATTCATCATTCCTGATTCCTGATTCATCATTCCTGATTGATCATTCCTCATTCCTGATTCATCATTCCTGATTCCTGATTGATCATTCCTCATTCCTGATTGATCATTCCTCATTCCTGATTCATCATTCCTGATTCTTGATTTATCATTCCTGATTCCTGATTAATCACTCCTGATTCCTGATTCCTGATTCATCATTCCTGATTCATCAATCCTGATTCATCATTCATCATTCCTGATTCATCATTCCTGATTCCTGATTCATCATTGCTGATTCCTGATTCATCATTCATCATTCCTGATTCCTGATTCATCATTCCTGATTCATCATTCATCATTCCTGATTCATCATTCATCATTCCTGATTCATCATTCCTGATTCCTGACTCATCATTCATCATTCCTGATTCATCATTCCTTATTCCTGATTCATCATTCCTGATTCCTGATTCATGATTCACCATTCCTGATTCCTGATTCGTCATTCCTCTTTCCTGATTCATCATTCCTGATTCCTGATATATCATTCATCATTCCTGATTCATCATTCCTGATTCCTGATTCATCATTCCTGATTCCTGATTCATCATTCATCATTCCTGATTCATCATTCCTCATTCCTGATTCATCATTCCTCATTCCTGATTCATCATTCCTCATTCCTGATTGATCATTCCTCATTCCTGATTCATCAATCCTGATTCTTGATTCATCATTCCTGATTCCTGATTAATCACTCCTGATTCCTGATTCCTGATTCATCATTCCTGATTCATCAATCCTGATTCATCATTCATCATTCCTGATTCATCATTCCTGATTCCTGATTCATCATTGCTGATTCCTGATTCATCATTCATCATTCCCGATTCCTGATTCATCATTCCTGATTCATCATTCATCATTCCTGATTCATCATTCATCATTCCTGATTCATCATTGCTGATTCCTGATTCATCATTCATCATTCCTGATTCATCATTGCTGATTCCTGATTCATCATTCATCATTCCTGAGTCATCATTCATCATTCCTGATTCATCATTCCTGATTCCTGATTCATCATTCCTGATTGATCATTCCTCATTCCTGATTCATCATTCCTGATTCCTGATTGATCATTCCTCATTCCTGATTGATCATTCCTCATTCCTGATTCATCATTCCTGATTCTTGATTCATCATTCCTGATTCCTGATTAATCACTCCTGATTCCTGATTCCTGATTCATCATTCCTGATTCATCAATCCTGATTCATCAATCCTGATTCATCATTCATCATTCCTGATTCATCATTCCTGATTTCTGATTCATCATTGCTGATTCCTGATTCATCATTCATCATTCCTGATTCCTGATTCATCATTCCTGATTCATCATTCATCATTCCTGATTCATCATTCATCATTCCTGATTCATCATTCCTGATTCCTGACTCATCATTCATCATTCCTGATTCATCATTCCTTATTCCTGATTCATCATTCCTGATTCCTGATTCATGATTCACCATTCCTGATTCCTGATTCGTCATTCCTCTTTCCTGATTCATCATTCCTGATTCCTGATATATCATTCATCATTCCTGATTCATCATTCCTGATTCCTGATTCATCATTCCTGATTCCTGATTCATCATTCATCATTCCTGATTCATCATTCCTCATTCCTGATTCATCATTCCTCATTCCTGATTCATCATTCCTCATTCCTGATTGATCATTCCTCATTCCTGATTCATCAATCCTGATTCTTGATTCATCATTCCTGATTCCTGATTAATCACTCCTGATTCCTGATTCCTGATTCATCATTCCTGATTCATCAATCCTGATTCATCATTCATCATTCCTGATTCATCATTCCTGATTCCTGATTCATCATTGCTGATTCCTGATTCATCATTCATCATTCCTGATTCCTGATTCATCATTCCTGATTCATCATTCATCATTCCTGATTCATCATTCATCATTCCTGATTCATCATTGCTGATTTCTGATTCATCATTCATCATTCCTGATTCATCATTGCTGATTCCTGATTCATCATTCATCATTCCTGAGTCATCATTCATCATTCCTGATTCATCATTCCTGATTCCTGACTCATCATTCATCATTCCTGATTCATCATTCCTTATTCCTGATTCATCATTCCTGATTCCTGATTCATCATTCATCATTCCTGATTCATCATTCCTGATTCCTGATTCATCATTCCTGATTCCTGATTCCTGATTCATCATTCCCGATTCATCATTCATCATTCCTGATTCATCATTCCTGATTCCTGATTCCTGATTCATCATTCATCATTCCTGATTCATCATTCCTCATTCCTGATTCATCATTCCTGATTCCTGATTGATCATTCCTCATTCCTGATTAATCATTCCTCATTCCTGATTCATCATTCCTGATTCTTGATTCATCATTCCTGATTCCTGATTAATCACTCCTGATTCCTAATTCCTGATTCATCATTCCTGATTCATCATTCATCATTCCTGATTCATCATTCATCATTCCTGATTCATCATTCCTGATTCATCATTCCTGATTCCTGATTCATCATTGCTGATTCCTGATTCATAATTCATCATTCCTGATTCCTGATTCATCATTCCTGATTCATCATTCATCATTCCTGATTCATCATTCATCATTCCTGAATCATCATTCCTGATTCCTGATTCCTGATTCATCATTCCTGATTCATCATTCCTGATTCATCATTGCTGATTCCTGATTCATCATTCATCATTGCTGATTCATCATTCCTGATTCATCATTCCTGATTCATCATTCATCATTCCTGATTCATCATTCCTGATTCCTGATTCCTGATTCATCATTCCTGATTCATCATTCCTGATTTCTGATTCATCATTCATCATTCCTGATTCCTGATTCATCATTCCTGATTCATCATTCCTGATCCATCATTCATCATTCCTGATTCATCATTCCTGATTCATCAATCCTGATTCCTGATTGATCATTCCTCATTCCATATTGATCATTCCTCATTCCTGATTCATCATTCCTGATTCCTGATTCATCATTCCTGATTCCTGATTAATCACTCCTGATTCCTGATTCCTGATTCCTGATTCATCATTCCTGATTCATCATTCCTGATTCCTGATTCATCATTGCTGATTCCTGATTCATCATTCCTGATTCCTGATTCATCATTGCTGATTCCTGATTCATCATTCATCATTCCTGATTCCTGATTCATCATTCCTGATTCATCATTCATCATTCCTGATTCCTGATTCATCATTCCTGATTCATCATTCATCATTCCTGATTCAGCATTCATAATTCCTGAATCATCATTCCTGATTCCTGATTCATCATTCCTGATTCCTGATTCATCATTCCTGATTCATCATTCCTGATTCATCAATCCTGATTCCTGATTGATCATTCCTCATTCCATATTGATCATTCCTCATTCCTGATTCATCATTCCTGATTCCTGATTCATCATTCCTGATTCCTGATTAATCACTCCTGATTCCTGATTCCTGATTCCTGATTCATCATTCCTGATTCATCATTCCTGATTCCTGATTCATCATTGCTGATTCCTGATTCATCATTCATCATTCCTGATTCCTGATTCATCATTCCTGATTCATCATTCATCATTCCTGATTGATCATTGCTGATTCCTGATTCATCATTCCTGATTCCTGATTCATCATTCCTGATTGCTGATTCATCATTCCTGATGCATCATTCCTGATTCATCATTCCTGATTCCTGTTTCATTATTCCTGATTCCTGATTCATCATTCCTGATTCATGATTCACCATTCCTGATTCCTGATTCGTCATTCCTCTTTCCTGATTCATCATTCCTGATTCCTGATACATCATTCATCATTCCTGATTCATCATTCCTGATTCCTGATTCATCATTCCTGATTCCTGATTCATCATTCATCATTCCTGATTCATCATTCCTCATTCCTGATTCATCATTCCTGATTCCTGATTTATCATTCCTCATTCCTGATTGATCATTCCTCATTCCTGATTCATCATTCCTGATTCTTGATTCATCATTCCTGATTCCTGATTAATCACTCCTGATTCCTGATTCCTGATTCATCATTCCTGATTCATCAATCCTGATTCATCATTCATCATTCCTGATTCATCATTCCTGATTCCTGATTCATCATTGCTGATTCCTGATTCATCATTCCTGATTCCTGATTCATCATTCCTGATTCATCATTCATCATTCCTGATTCATCATTCATCATTCCTGATTCATCATTGCTGATTCCTGATTCATCATTCATCATTCCTGATTCCTGATTCATCATTCATCATTCCTGATTCATCATTCATCATTCCTGATTCATCATTCCTGATTCCTGATTCCTGATTCATCATTACTGATTCATCATTCCTGATTCATCATTCATCATTCCTGATTCATCATTCCTGATTCCTGATTCATCATTCCTGATTCATCATTCCTGATTCATCATTCATCATTCCTGATTCATCATTCCTGATTCCTGATTCATCATTCATGATTCCTGATTCATCATTCCTGATTCCTGATTCATCATTCCTGATTCCTGATTCATCATTCCTGATTCCTGATTCATCATTCCTGATTCCTGATTCACCATTCCTGATTCCTGATTCATCATTCCTGATTCCTGATTCGTCATTCCTGATTCCTGATTCATCATTCCTGAATCCTGATATATCATTCATCATTCCTGATTCATCATTCCTGATTCCTGATTCATCATTCCTGATTCCTGATTCATCATTCATCATTCCTGATTCATCATTCCTCATTCCTGATTCATCATTACTCATTCCTGATTGATCATTCCTCATTCCTGATTGATCATTCCTCATTCCTGATTCATCATTCCTGATTCTTGATTCATCATTCCTGATTCCTGATTAATCACTCCTGATTCCTGATTCCTGATTCATCATTCCTGATTCATCAATCCTATTTCATCATTCATCATTCCTGATTCATCATTCCTGATTCCTGATTCATCATTGCTGATTCCTGATTCATCATTCATCATTCCTGATTCCTGATTCATCATTCCTGATTCATCATTCATCATTCCTGATTCATCATTCCTCATTCCTGATTCATCATTCCTCATTCCTGATTCATCATTCCTCATTCCTGATTGATCATTCCTCATTCCTGATTCATCATTCCTGATTCTTGATTCATCATTCCTGATTCCTGATTAATCACTCCTGATTCCTGATTCCTGATTCATCATTCCTGATTCATCAATCCTGATTCATCATTCATCATTCCTGATTCATCATTCCTGATTCCTGATTCATCATTGCTGATTCCTGATTCATCATTCATCATTCCTGATTCCTGATTCATCATTCCTGATTCATCATTCATCATTCCTGATTCATCATTCCTCATTCCTGATTCATCATTGCTGATTCCTGATTCATCATTCATCATTCCTGATTCATCATTGCTGATTCCTGATTCATCATTCATCATTCCTGATTCATCATTCATCATTCCTGATTCATCATTCCTGATTCCTGACTCATCATTCATCATTCCTGATTCATCATTCCTTATTCCTGATTCATCATTCCTGATTCCTGATTCATCATTCATCATTCCTGATTCCTGATTCATCATTCCTGATTCCTGATTCCTGATTCATCATTCCCGATTCATCATTCATCATTCCTGATTCATCATTCCTGATTCCTGATTCCTGATTCATCATTCATTATTCCTGATTCATCATTCCTCATTCCTGATTCATCATTCCTGATTCCTGGTTGATCATTCCTCATTCCTGATTCATCATTCCTGATTCTTGATTCATCATTCCTGATTCCTGATTAATCACTCCTGATTCCTAATTCCTGATTCATCATTCCTGATTCATCATTCATCATTCCTGATTCATCATTCATCATTCCTGATTCATCATTCCTGATTCCTGATTCATCATTGCTGATTCCTGATTCATAATTCATCATTCCTGATTCCTGATTCATCATTCCTGAGTCATCATTCATCATTCCTGATTCATCATTCCTTATTCCTGATTCATCATTCCTGATTCCTGATTCATCATTCATCAGTCATCATTCCTGATTCATCATTCATCATTCCTGATTCGTCATTCATCATTCCTGATTCATCATTCCTGATTCCTGATTCCTGATTCATCATTCCTGATTCCTGATTCCTGATTCATCATTACTGATTCATTATTCCTGATTCATCATTCATCATTCCTGATTCATCATTCCTGATTCCTGATTCCTGATTCATCATTCCTGATTCATCATTCCTGATTCATCATTCATCATTCCTGATTCATCATTCCTGATTCCTGATTCATCATTCATGATTCCTGATTCATCATTCCTGATTCCTGATTCATCATTCCTGATTCCTGATTCATCATTCCTGATTCCTGATTCATCATTCCTGATTCCTGATTCACCATTCCTGATTCCTGATTCATCCTTCCTCTTTCCTGATTCATCATTCCTGATTCCTGATTCATCATTCCTGAATCCTGATTCATCATTCCTGATTCCTGATTAATCACTCCTGATTCCTGATTCCTGATTCCTGATTCATCATTCCTGATTCATCATTCCTGATTCCTGATTCATCATTGCTGATTCCTGATTCATCATTCATCATTCCTGATTCCTGATTCATCATTCCTGATTCATCATTCATCATTCCTGATTGATCATTGCTGATTCCTGATTCATCATTCCTGATTCCTGATTCATTATTCCTGATTGCTGATTCATCATTCCTGATGCATCATTCCTGATTCATCATTCCTGATTCCTGTTTCATTATTCCTGATTCCTGATTGCTGAGTCGTCATTCCTGATTGATCATTCCTCATTCCTGATTCATCATTCCTGATTCTTGATTTATCATTCCTGATTCCTGATTAATCACTCCTGATTCCTGATTCCTGATTCATCATTCCTGATTCATCAATCCTGATTCATCATTCATCATTCCTGATTCATCATTCCTGATTCCTGATTCATCATTGCTGATTCCTGATTCATCATTCATCATTCCTGATTCCTGATTCATCATTCCTGATTCATCATTCATCATTCCTGATTCATCATTCATCATTCCTGATTCATCATTCCTGATTCCTGACTCATCATTCATCATTCCTGATTCATCATTCCTTATTCCTGATTCATCATTCCTGATTCCTGATTCATGATTCACCATTCCTGATTCCTGATTCGTCATTCCTCTTTCCTGATTCATCATTCCTGATTCCTGATATATCATTCATCATTCCTGATTCATCATTCCTGATTCCTGATTCATCATTCCTGATTCCTGATTCATCATTGCTGATTCCTGATTCATCATTCATCATTCCTGATTCATCATTCATCATTCCTGATTCATCATTCCTGATTCCTGACTCATCATTCATCATTCCTGATTCATCATTCCTTATTCCTGATTCATCATTCCTGATTCCTGATTCATCATTCATCATTCCTGATTCCTGATTCATCATTCCTGATTCCTGATTCCTGATTCATCATTCCCGATTCATCATTCATCATTCCTGATTCATCATTCCTGATTCCTGATTCCTGATTCATCATTCATTATTCCTGATTCATCATTCCTCATTCCTGATTCATCATTCCTGATTCCTGGTTGATCATTCCTCATTCCTGATTCATCATTCCTGATTCTTGATTCATCATTCCTGATTCCTGATTAATCACTCCTGATTCCTAATTCCTGATTCATCATTCCTGATTCATCATTCATCATTCCTGATTCATCATTCATCATTCCTGATTCATCATTCCTGATTCCTGATTCATCATTGCTGATTCCTGATTCATAATTCATCATTCCTGATTCCTGATTCATCATTCCTGAGTCATCATTCATCATTCCTGATTCATCATTCCTTATTCCTGATTCATCATTCCTGATTCCTGATTCATCATTCATCAGTCATCATTCCTGATTCATCATTCATCATTCCTGATTCGTCATTCATCATTCCTGATTCATCATTCCTGATTCCTGATTCCTGATTCATCATTCCTGATTCCTGATTCCTGATTCATCATTACTGATTCATTATTCCTGATTCATCATTCATCATTCCTGATTCATCATTCCTGATTCCTGATTCCTGATTCATCATTCCTGATTCATCATTCCTGATTCATCATTCATCATTCCTGATTCATCATTCCTGATTCCTGATTCATCATTCATGATTCCTGATTCATCATTCCTGATTCCTGATTCATCATTCCTGATTCCTGATTCATCATTCCTGATTCCTGATTCATCATTCCTGATTCCTGATTCACCATTCCTGATTCCTGATTCATCCTTCCTCTTTCCTGATTCATCATTCCTGATTCCTGATTCATCATTCCTGAATCCTGATTCATCATTCCTGATTCCTGATTAATCACTCCTGATTCCTGATTCCTGATTCCTGATTCATCATTCCTGATTCATCATTCCTGATTCCTGATTCATCATTGCTGATTCCTGATTCATCATTCATCATTCCTGATTCCTGATTCATCATTCCTGATTCATCATTCATCATTCCTGATTGATCATTGCTGATTCCTGATTCATCATTCCTGATTCCTGATTCATTATTCCTGATTGCTGATTCATCATTCCTGATGCATCATTCCTGATTCATCATTCCTGATTCCTGTTTCATTATTCCTGATTCCTGATTGCTGAGTCGTCATTCCTGATTGATCATTCCTCATTCCTGATTCATCATTCCTGATTCTTGATTTATCATTCCTGATTCCTGATTAATCACTCCTGATTCCTGATTCCTGATTCATCATTCCTGATTCATCAATCCTGATTCATCATTCATCATTCCTGATTCATCATTCCTGATTCCTGATTCATCATTGCTGATTCCTGATTCATCATTCATCATTCCTGATTCCTGATTCATCATTCCTGATTCATCATTCATCATTCCTGATTCATCATTCATCATTCCTGATTCATCATTCCTGATTCCTGACTCATCATTCATCATTCCTGATTCATCATTCCTTATTCCTGATTCATCATTCCTGATTCCTGATTCATGATTCACCATTCCTGATTCCTGATTCGTCATTCCTCTTTCCTGATTCATCATTCCTGATTCCTGATATATCATTCATCATTCCTGATTCATCATTCCTGATTCCTGATTCATCATTCCTGATTCCTGATTCATCATTCATCATTCCTGATTCATCATTCCTCATTCCTGATTCATCATTCCTCATTCCTGATTCATCATTCCTCATTCCTGATTGATCATTCCTCATTCCTGATTCATCAATCCTGATTCTTGATTCATCATTCCTGATTCCTGATTAATCACTCCTGATTCCTGATTCCTGATTCATCATTCCTGATTCATCAATCCTGATTCATCATTCATCATTCCTGATTCATCATTCCTGATTCCTGATTCATCATTGCTGATTCCTGATTCATCATTCATCATTCCCGATTCCTGATTCATCATTCCTGATTCATCATTCATCATTCCTGATTCATCATTCATCATTCCTGATTCATCATTGCTGATTCCTGATTCATCATTCATGATTCCTGATTCGTCATTGCTGATTCCTGATTCATCATTCCTGATTCCTGATTCATCATTCCTGATTCCTGATTCATCATTCCTGATTCCTGATTCACCATTCCTGATTCCTGATTCATCCTTCCTCTTTCCTGATTCATCATTCCTGATTCCTGATTCATCATTCCTGAATCCTGATTCATCATTCCTGATTCCTGATTAATCACTCCTGATTCCTGATTCCTGATTCCTGATTCATCATTCCTGATTCATCATTCCTGATTCCTGATTCATCATTGCTGATTCCTGATTCATCATTCATCATTCCTGATTCCTGATTCATCATTCCTGATTCATCATTCATCATTCCTGATTGATCATTGCTGATTCCTGATTCATCATTCCTGATTCCTGATTCATTATTCCTGATTGCTGATTCATCATTCCTGATGCATCATTCCTGATTCATCATTCCTGATTCCTGTTTCATTATTCCTGATTCCTGATTGCTGAGTCGTCATTCCTGATTGATCATTCCTCATTCCTGATTCATCATTCCTGATTCTTGATTTATCATTCCTGATTCCTGATTAATCACTCCTGATTCCTGATTCCTGATTCATCATTCCTGATTCATCAATCCTGATTCATCATTCATCATTCCTGATTCATCATTCCTGATTCCTGATTCATCATTGCTGATTCCTGATTCATCATTCATCATTCCTGATTCCTGATTCATCATTCCTGATTCTTCATTCATCATTCCTGATTCATCATTCATCATTCCTGATTCATCATTCCTGATTCCTGACTCATCATTCATCATTCCTGATTCATCATTCCTTATTCCTGATTCAT
Source organism: Actinernus sp. WN-2022 (assembly GCA_030867875.1). Lineage (NCBI taxonomy): Eukaryota > Metazoa > Cnidaria > Anthozoa > Actiniaria > Actinernidae > Actinernus > Actinernus sp. WN-2022. The sequence goes on from JAOWCC010001213.1 coordinate 23,444, forward strand.
CATTCCTGATTCCTGATTCATGATTCACCATTCCTGATTCCTGATTCGTCATTCCTCTTTCCTGATTCATCATTCCTGATTCCTGATATATCATTCATCATTCCTGATTCATCATTCCTGATTCCTGATTCATCATTCCTGATTCCTGATTCATCATTCATCATTCCTGATTCATCATTCCTCATTCCTGATTCATCATTCCTCATTCCTGATTCATCATTCCTCATTCCTGATTGATCATTCCTCATTCCTGATTCATCAATCCTGATTCTTGATTCATCATTCCTGATTCCTGATTAATCACTCCTGATTCCTGATTCCTGATTCATCATTCCTGATTCATCAATCCTGATTCATCATTCATCATTCCTGATTCATCATTCCTGATTCCTGATTCATCATTGCTGATTCCTGATTCATCATTCATCATTCCCGATTCCTGATTCATCATTCCTGATTCATCATTCATCATTCCTGATTCATCATTCATCATTCCTGATTCATCATTGCTGATTCCTGATTCATCATTCATCATTCCTGATTCGTCATTGCTGATTCCTGATTCATCATTCATCATTCCTGAGTCATCATTCATCATTCCTGATTCATCATTCCTGATTCCTGATTCATCATTCCTGATTGATCATTCCTCATTCCTGATTCATCATTCCTGATTCCTGATTGATCATTCCTCATTCCTGATTGATCATTCCTCATTCCTGATTCATCATTCCTGATTCTTGATTCGTCATTCCTGATTCCTGATTAATCACTCCTGATTCCTGATTCCTGATTCATCATTCCTGATTCATCAATCCTGATTCATCAATCCTGATTCATCATTCATCATTCCTGATTCATCATTCCTGATTCCTGATTCATCATTGCTGATTCCTGATTCATCATTCATCATTCCTGATTCCTGATTCATCATTCCTGATTCATCATTCATCATTCCTGATTCATCATTCATCATTCCTGATTCATCATTCCTGATTCCTGACTCATCATTCATCATTCCTGATTCATCATTCCTTATTCCTGATTCATCATTCCTGATTCCTGATTCATGATTCACCATTCCTGATTCCTGATTCGTCATTCCTCTTTCCTGATTCATCATTCCTGATTCCTGATATATCATTCATCATTCCTGATTCATCATTCCTGATTCCTGATTCATCATTCCTGATTCCTGATTCATCATTCATCATTCCTCATTCATCATTCCTCATTCCTGATTCATCATTCCTCATTCCTGATTCATCATTCCTCATTCCTGATTGATTATTCCTCATTCCTGATTCATCAATCCTGATTCTTGATTCATCATTCCTGATTCCTGATTAATCACTCCTGATTCCTGATTCCTGATTCATCATACCTGATTCATCAATCCTGATTCATCATTCATCATTCCTGATTCATCATTCCTGATTCCTGATTCATCATTGCTGATTCCTGATTCATCATTCATCATTCCTGATTCCTGATTCATCATTCCTGATTCATCATTCATCATTCCTGATTCATCATTCATCATTCCTGATTCATCATTGCTGATTTCTGATTCATCATTCATCATTCCTGATTCATCATTGCTGATTCCTGATTCATCATTCGTCATTCCTGAGTCATCATTCATCATTCCTGATTCATCATTCCTGATTCCTGACTCATCATTCATCATTCCTGATTCATCATTCCTTATTCCTGATTCATCATTCCTGATTCCTGATTCATCATTCATCATTCCTGATTCATCATTCCTGATTCCTGATTCATCATTCCTGATTCCTGATTCCTGATTCATCATTCCCGATTCATCATTCATCATTCCTGATTCATCATTCCTGATTCCTGATTCCTGATTCATCATTCATCATTCCTGATTCATCATTCCTCATTCCTGATTCATCATTCCTGATTCCTGATTGATCATTTCTCATTCCTGATTAATCATTCCTCATTCCTGATTCATCATTCCTGATTCTTGATTCATCATTCCTGATTCCTGATTAATCACTCCTGATTCCTAATTCCTGATTCATCATTCCTGATTCATCATTCATCATTCCTGATTCATCATTCATCATTCCTGATTCATCATTCCTGATTCATCATTCCTGATTCCTGATTCATCATTGCTGATTCCTGATTCATAATTCATCATTCCTGATTCCTGATTCATCATTCCTGATTCATCATTCATCATTCCTGATTCATCATTCATCATTCCTGAATCATCATTCCTGATTCCTGATTCCTGATTCATCATTCCTGATTCATCATTCCTGATTCATCATTCCTGATTCATCATTGCTGATTCCTGATTCATCATTCATCATTGCTGATTCATCATTCCTGATTCATCATTCCTGATTCATCATTCATCATTCCTGATTCATCATTCCTGATTCCTGATTCCTGATTCATCATTCCTGATTCATCATTCCTGATTTCTGATTCATCATTCATCATTCCTGATTCCTGATTCATCATTCCTGATTCATCATTCCTGATCCATCATTCATCATTCCTGATTCATCATTCCTGATTCCTGATTCATCATTGCTGATTCCTGATTCATCATTCATCATTCCTGATTCCTGATTCATCATTCCTGATTCATCATTCATCATTCCTGATTCCTGATTCATCATTCCTGATTCATCATTCATCATTCCTGATTCAGCATTCATAATTCCTGAATCATCATTCCTGATTCCTGATTCATCATTCCTGATTCCTGATTCATCATTCCTGATTCATCAATCCTGATTCCTGATTGATCATTCCTCATTCCATATTGATCATTCCTCATTCCTGATTCATCATTCCTGATTCCTGATTCATCATTCCTGATTCCTGATTAATCACTCCTGATTCCTGATTCCTGATTCCTGATTCATCATTCCTGATTCATCATTCCTGATTCCTGATTCATCATTGCTGATTCCTGATTCATCATTCATCATTCCTGATTCCTGATTCATCATTCCTGATTCCTGATTCATCATTCCTGATTCATCATTCATCATTCCTGATTGATCATTGCTAATTCCTGATTCATCATTCCTGATTCCTGATTCATCATTCCTGATTGCTGATTCATCATTCCTGATGCATCATTCCTGATTCATCATTCCTGATTCCTGTTTCATTATTCCTGATTCCTGATTCATCATTCCTGATGCATCATTCCTGATTCATCATTCCTGATTCCTGTTTCATTATTCCTGATTCCTGATTGCTGAGTCGTCATTCCTGATTGATCATTCCTCATTCCTGATTCATCATTCCTGATTCTTGATTTATCATTCCTGATTCCTGATTAATCACTCCTGATTCCTGATTCCTGATTCATCATTCCTGATTCATCAATCCTGATTCATCATTCATCATTCCTGATTCATCATTCCTGATTCCTGATTCATCATTGCTGATTCCTGATTCATCATTCATCATTCCTGATTCCTGATTCATCATTCCTGATTCTTCATTCATCATTCCTGATTCATCATTCATCATTCCTGATTCATCATTCCTGATTCCTGACTCATCATTCATCATTCCTGATTCATCATTCCTTATTCCTGATTCATCATTCCTGATTCCTGATTCATGATTCACCATTCCTGATTCCTGATTCGTCATTCCTCTTTCCTGATTCATCATTCCTGATTCCTGATATATCATTCATCATTCCTGATTCATCATTCCTGATTCCTGATTCATCATTCCTGATTCCTGATTCATCATTCATCATTCCTGATTCATCATTCCTCATTCCTGATTCATCATTCCTCATTCCTGATTCATCATTCCTCATTCCTGATTGATCATTCCTCATTCCTGATTCATCAATCCTGATTCTTGATTCATCATTCCTGATTCCTGATTAATCACTCCTGATTCCTGATTCCTGATTCATCATTCCTGATTCATCAATCCTGATTCATCATTCATCATTCCTGATTCATCATTCCTGATTCCTGATTCATCATTGCTGATTCCTGATTCATCATTCATCATTCCCGATTCCTGATTCATCATTCCTGATTCATCATTCATCATTCCTGATTCATCATTCATCATTCCTGATTCATCATTGCTGATTCCTGATTCATCATTCATCATTCCTGATTCGTCATTGCTGATTCCTGATTCATCATTCATCATTCCTGAGTCATCATTCATCATTCCTGATTCATCATTCCTGATTCCTGATTCATCATTCCTGATTGATCATTCCTCATTCCTGATTCATCATTCCTGATTCCTGATTAGATCATTCCTCATTCCTGATTGATCATTCCTCATTCCTGATTCATCATTCCTGATTCTTGATTCGTCATTCCTGATTCCTGATTAATCACTCCTGATTCCTGATTCCTGATTCATCATTCCTGATTCATCAATCCTGATTCATCAATCCTGATTCATCATTCATCATTCCTGATTCATCATTCCTGATTCCTGATTCATCATTGCTGATTCCTGATTCATCATTCATCATTCCTGATTCCTGATTCATCATTCCTGATTCATCATTCATCATTCCTGATTCATCATTCATCATTCCTGATTCATCATTCCTGATTCCTGACTCATCATTCATCATTCCTGATTCATCATTCCTTATTCCTGATTCATCATTCCTGATTCCTGATTCATGATTCACCATTCCTGATTCCTGATTCGTCATTCCTCTTTCCTGATTCATCATTCCTGATTCCTGATATATCATTCATCATTCCTGATTCATCATTCCTGATTCCTGATTCATCATTCCTGATTCCTGATTCATCATTCATCATTCCTCATTCATCATTCCTCATTCCTGATTCATCATTCCTCATTCCTGATTCATCATTCCTCATTCCTGATTGATTATTCCTCATTCCTGATTCATCAATCCTGATTCTTGATTCATCATTCCTGATTCCTGATTAATCACTCCTGATTCCTGATTCCTGATTCATCATACCTGATTCATCAATCCTGATTCATCATTCATCATTCCTGATTCATCATTCCTGATTCCTGATTCATCATTGCTGATTCCTGATTCATCATTCATCATTCCTGATTCCTGATTCATCATTCCTGATTCATCATTCATCATTCCTGATTCATCATTCATCATTCCTGATTCATCATTGCTGATTTCTGATTCATCATTCATCATTCCTGATTCATCATTGCTGATTCCTGATTCATCATTCGTCATTCCTGAGTCATCATTCATCATTCCTGATTCATCATTCCTGATTCCTGACTCATCATTCATCATTCCTGATTCATCATTCCTTATTCCTGATTCATCATTCCTGATTCCTGATTCATCATTCATCATTCCTGATTCATCATTCCTGATTCCTGATTCATCATTCCTGATTCCTGATTCCTGATTCATCATTCCCGATTCATCATTCATCATTCCTGATTCATCATTCCTGATTCCTGATTCCTGATTCATCATTCATCATTCCTGATTCATCATTCCTCATTCCTGATTCATCATTCCTGATTCCTGATTGATCATTTCTCATTCCTGATTAATCATTCCTCATTCCTGATTCATCATTCCTGATTCTTGATTCATCATTCCTGATTCCTGATTAATCACTCCTGATTCCTAATTCCTGATTCATCATTCCTGATTCATCATTCATCATTCCTGATTCATCATTCATCATTCCTGATTCATCATTCCTGATTCATCATTCCTGATTCCTGATTCATCATTGCTGATTCCTGATTCATAATTCATCATTCCTGATTCCTGATTCATCATTCCTGATTCATCATTCATCATTCCTGATTCATCATTCATCATTCCTGAATCATCATTCCTGATTCCTGATTCCTGATTCATCATTCCTGATTCATCATTCCTGATTCATCATTCCTGATTCATCATTGCTGATTCCTGATTCATCATTCATCATTGCTGATTCATCATTCCTGATTCATCATTCCTGATTCATCATTCATCATTCCTGATTCATCATTCCTGATTCCTGATTCCTGATTCATCATTCCTGATTCATCATTCCTGATTTCTGATTCATCATTCATCATTCCTGATTCCTGATTCATCATTCCTGATTCATCATTCCTGATCCATCATTCATCATTCCTGATTCATCATTCCTGATTCCTGATTCATCATTGCTGATTCCTGATTCATCATTCATCATTCCTGATTCCTGATTCATCATTCCTGATTCATCATTCATCATTCCTGATTCCTGATTCATCATTCCTGATTCATCATTCATCATTCCTGATTCAGCATTCATAATTCCTGAATCATCATTCCTGATTCCTGATTCATCATTCCTGATTCCTGATTCATCATTCCTGATTCATCAATCCTGATTCCTGATTGATCATTCCTCATTCCATATTGATCATTCCTCATTCCTGATTCATCATTCCTGATTCCTGATTCATCATTCCTGATTCCTGATTAATCACTCCTGATTCCTGATTCCTGATTCCTGATTCATCATTCCTGATTCATCATTCCTGATTCCTGATTCATCATTGCTGATTCCTGATTCATCATTCATCATTCCTGATTCCTGATTCATCATTCCTGATTCCTGATTCATCATTCCTGATTCATCATTCATCATTCCTGATTGATCATTGCTAATTCCTGATTCATCATTCCTGATTCCTGATTCATCATTCCTGATTGCTGATTCATCATTCCTGATGCATCATTCCTGATTCATCATTCCTGATTCCTGTTTCATTATTCCTGATTCCTGATTCATCATTACTGATTCATTATTCCTGATTCATCATTCATCATTCCTGATTCATCATTCCTGATTCCTGATTCCTGATTCATCATTCCTGATTCATCATTCCTGATTCATCATTCATCATTCCTGATTCATCATTCCTGATTCCTGATTCATCATTCATGATTCCTGATTCATCATTCCTCATTCCTGATTCATCATTCCTGATTCCTGATTCATCATTCCTGATTCCTGATTCATCATTCCTGATTCATGATTCACCATTCCTGATTCCTGATTCATCCTTCCTCTTTCCTGATTCATCATTCCTGATTCCTGATTCATCATTCCTGAATCCTGATTCATCATTCCTGATTCCTGATTAATCACTCCTGATTCCTGATTCCTGATTCCTGATTCATCATTCCTGATTCATCATTCCTGATTCCTGATTCATCATTGCTGATTCCTGATTCATCATTCATCATTCCTGATTCCTGATTCATCATTCCTGATTCATCATTCATCATTCCTGATTGATCATTGCTGATTCTTGATTCATCATTCCTGATTCCTGATTCATTATTCCTGATTGCTGATTCATCATTCCTGATGCATCATTCCTGATTCATCATTCCTGATTCCTGTTTCATTATTCCTGATTCCTGATTGCTGAGTCGTCATTCCTCTTTCCTGATTCATCATTCCTGATTCCTGATACATCATTCATCATTCCTGATTCATCATTCCTGATTCCTGATTCATCATTCCTGATTCCTGATTCATCATTCCTGATTGATCATTCCTCATTCCTGATTCATCATTCCTGATTCCTGATTGATCATTCCTCATTCCTGATTCATCATTCCTGATTCTTGATTCATCATTCCTGATTCCTGATTAATCACTCCTGATTCCTGATTCCTGATTCATCATTCCTGATTCATCAATCCTGATTCATCAATCCTGATTCATCATTCATCATTCCTGATTCATCATTCCTGATTCCTGATTCATCATTGCTGATTCCTGATTCATCATTCATCATTCCTGATTCCTGATTCATCATTCCTGATTCATCATTCATCATTCCTGATTCATCATTCATCATTCCTGATTCATCATTCCTGATTCCTGACTCATCATTCATCATTCCTGATTCATCATTCCTTATTCCTGATTCATCATTCCTGATTCCTGATTCCTGATTCACCATTCCTGATTCCTGATTCGTCATTCCTCTTTCCTGATTCATCATTCCTGATTCCTGATATATCATTCATCATTCCTGATTCATCATTCCTGATTCCTGATTCATCATTCCTGATTCCTGATTCATCATTCATCATTCCTGATTCATCATTCCTCATTCCTGATTCATCATTCCTCATTCCTGATTCATCATTCCTCATTCCTGATTGATCATTCCTCATTCCTGATTCATCAATCCTGATTCTTGATTCATCATTCCTGATTCCTGATTAATCACTCCTGATTCCTGATTCCTGATTCATCATACCTGATTCATCAATCCTGATTCATCATTCATCATTCCTGATTCATCATTCCTGATTCCTGATTCATCATTGCTGATTCCTGATTCATCATTCATCATTCCTGATTCCTGATTCATCATTCCTGATTCATCATTCATCATTCCTGATTCATCATTCATCATTCCTGATTCATCATTGCTGATTTCTGATTCATCATTCATCATTCCTGATTCATCATTGCTGATTCCTGATTCATCATTCATCATTCCTGAGTCATCATTCATCATTCCTGATTCATCATTCCTGATTCCTGACTCATCATTCATCATTCCTGATTCATCATTCCTTATTCCTGATTCATCATTCCTGATTCCTGATTCATCATTCATCATTCCTGATTCATCATTCCTGATTCCTGATTCATCATTCCTGATTCCTGATTCCTGATTCATCATTCCCGATTCATCATTCATCATTCCTGATTCATCATTCCTGATTCCTGATTCCTGATTCATCATTCATCATTCCTGATTCATCATTCCTCATTCCTGATTCATCATTGCTGATTCATCATTCCTGATTCATCATTCCTGATTCATCATTCATCATTCCTGATTCATCATTCCTGATTCCTGATTCCTGATTCATCATTCCTGATTCATCATTCCTGATTTCTGATTCATCATTCATCATTCCTGATTCCTGATTCATCATTCCTGATTCATCATTCCTGATCCATCATTCATCATTCCTGATTCATCATTCCTGATTCCTGATTCATCATTGCTGATTCCTGATTCATCATTCATCATTCCTGATTCCTGATTCATCATTCCTGATTCATCATTCATCATTCCTGATTCCTGATTCATCATTCCTGATTCATCATTCATCATTCCTGATTCAGCATTCATAATTCCTGAATCATCATTCCTGATTCCTGATTCATCATTCCTGATTCCTGATTCATCATTCCTGATTCATCAATCCTGATTCCTGATTGATCATTCCTCATTCCATATTGATCATTCCTCATTCCTGATTCATCATTCCTGATTCCTGATTCATCATTCCTGATTCCTGATTAATCACTCCTGATTCCTGATTCCTGATTCCTGATTCATCATTCCTGATTCATCATTCCTGATTCCTGATTCATCATTGCTGATTCCTGATTCATCATTCATCATTCCTGATTCCTGATTCATCATTCCTGATTCCTGATTCATCATTCCTGATTCATCATTCATCATTCCTGATTGATCATTGCTAATTCCTGATTCATCATTCCTGATTCCTGATTCATCATTCCTGATTGCTGATTCATCATTCCTGATGCATCATTCCTGATTCATCATTCCTGATTCCTGTTTCATTATTCCTGATTCCTGATTCATCATTCCTGATTCATGATTCACCATTCCTGATTCCTGATTCGTCATTCCTCTTTCCTGATTCATCATTCCTGATTCCTGATACATCATTCATCATTCCTGATTCATCATTCCTGATTCCTGATTCATCATTCCTGATTCCTGATTCATCATTCATCATTCCTGATTCATCATTCCTCTCATTCCTGATTCATCATTCCTGATTCCTGATTTATCATTACTCATTCCTGATTGATCATTCCTCATTCCTGATTCATCATTCCTGATTCTTGTTTCATCATTCCTGATTCCTGATTTATCACTCCTGATTCCTGATTCCTGATTCATCATTCCTGATTCATCAATCCTGATTCATCATTCATCATTCCTGATTCATCATTCCTGATTCCTGATTCATCATTGCTGATTCCTGATTCATCATTCATCATTCCTGATTCCTGATTCATCATTCCTGATTCATCATTCATCATTCCTGATTCATCATTCATCATTCCTGATTCATCATTCATCATTCCTGATTCATCATTGCTGATTCCTGATTCATCATTCATCATTCCTGATTCCTGATTCATCATTCATCATTCCTGATTCATCATTCATCATTCCTGATTCATCATTCCTGATTCCTGACTCATCATTCATCATTCCTGATTCATCATTCCTTATTCCTGATTCATCAATCCTGATTCCTGATTCATGATTCACCATTCCTGATTCCTGATTCGTCATTCCTCTTTCCTGATTCATCATTCCTGATTCCTGATATATCATTCATCATTCCTGATTCATCATTCCTGATTCCTGATTCATCATTCCTGATTCCTGATTCATCATTCATCATTCCTGATTCATCATTCCTCATTCCTGATTCATCATTACTCATTCCTGATTCATCATTCCTCATTCCTGACTCATCATTCATCATTCCTGATTCATCATTCCTGATTCCTGATTCATCATTCATCATTCCTGATTCATCATTCCTGATTCCTGATTCATCATTCCTGATTCCTGATTCCTGATTCATCATTCCCGATTCATCATTCATCATTCCTGATTCATCATTCCTGATTCCTGATTCCTGATTCATCATTCATCATTCCTGATTCATCATTCCTCATTCCTGATTCATCATTCCTGATTCCTGGTTGATCATTCCTCATTCCTGATTCATCATTCCTGATTCTTGATTCATCATTCCTGATTCCTGATTAATCACTCCTGATTCCTAATTCCTGATTCATCATTCCTGATTCATCATTCATCATTCCTGATTCATCATTCATCATTCCTGATTCATCATTCCTGATTCATCATTCCTGATTCCTGATTCATCATTGCTGATTCCTGATTCATAATTCATCATTCCTGATTCCTGATTCATCATTCCTGAGTCATCATTCATCATTCCTGATTCATCATTCATCATTCCTGAATCATCATTCCTGATTCCTGATTCCTTATTCATCATTCCTGATTCATCATTCCTGATTCATCATTCCTGATTCCTGATTCATCATTGCTGATTCCTGATTCATCATTCATCATTGCTGATTCATCATTCCTGATTCATCATTCCTGATTCATCATTCATCATTCCTGATTCATCATTGCTGATTCCTGATTCATCATTCATCATTCCTGATTCATCATTCCTGATTCCTGATTCATCATTCCTGATTCCTGATTCATCATTCATCATTCCTGATTCATCATTCCTCATTCCTGATTCATCATTCCTGATTCCTGATTTATCATTCCTCATTCCTGATTGATCATTCCTCATTCCTGATTCATCATTCCTGATTCTTGATTCATCATTCCTGATTCCTGATTAATCACTCCTGATTCCTCATTCCTGATTCATCGTTCCTGATTCATCAATCCTGATTCATCATTCATCATTCCTGATTCATCATTCCTGATTCCTGATTCATCATTGCTGATTCCTGATTCATCATTCATCATTCCTGATTCATCATTCCTGATTCCTGATTCCTGATTCATCATTCATCATTCCTGATTCCTGATTCATCATTCCTGATTCATCATTCATCATTCCTGATTCATCATTCATCATTCCTGATTCATCATTGCTGATTCCTGATTCATCATTCATCATTCCTGATTCCTAATTCATCATTCATCATTCCTGATTCATCATTCATCATTCCTGATTCATCATTCCTTATTCCTGATTCATCAATCCTGATTCCTGATTCATGATTCACCATTCCTGATTCCTGATTCGTCATTCCTCTTTCCTGATTCATCATTCCTGATTCCTGATATATCATTCATCATTCCTGATTCATCATTCCTGATTCCTGATTCATCATTCCTGATTCCTGATTCATCATTCATCATTCCTGATTCATCATTCCTCATTCCTGATTCATCATTACTCATTCCTGATTCATCATTCCTCATTCCTGATTGATCATTCCTCATTCCTGATTCATCATTCCTGATTCTTGATTCATCATTCCTGATTCCTGATTAATCACTCCTGATTCCTGATTCCTGATTCATCATTCCTGATTCATCAATCCTATTTCATCATTCATCATTCCTGATTCATCATTCCTGATTCCTGATTCATCATTGCTGATTCCTGATTCATCATTCATCATTCCTGATTCCTGATTCATCATTCCTGATTCATCATTCATCATTCCTGATTCATCATTCCTCATTCCTGATTCATCATTCCTCATTCCTGATTCATCATTCCTCATTCCTGATTGATCATTCCTCATTCCTGATTCATCATTCCTGATTCTTGATTCATCATTCCTGATTCCTGATTAATCACTCCTGATTCCTGATTCCTGATTCATCATTCCTGATTCATCAATCCTGATTCATCATTCATCATTCCTGATTCATCATTCCTGATTCCTGATTCATCATTGCTGATTCCTGATTCATCATTCATCATTCCTGATTCCTGATTCATCATTCCTGATTCATCATTCATCATTCCTGATTCATCATTCATCATTCCTGATTCATCATTGCTGATTCCTGATTCATCATTCCTCATTCCTGATTCATCATTGCTGATTCCTGATTCATCATTCATCATTCCTGATTCATCATTCATCATTCCTGATTCATCATTACTCATTCCTGATTCATCATTCCTCATTCCTGATTGATCATTCCTCATTCCTGATTCATCATTCCTGATTCTTGATTCATCATTCCTGATTCCTGATTAATCACTCCTGATTCCTGATTCCTGATTCATCATTCCTGATTCATCAATCCTATTTCATCATTCATCATTCCTGATTCATCATTCCTGATTCCTGATTCATCATTGCTGATTCCTGATTCATCATTCATCATTCCTGATTCCTGATTCATCATTCCTGATTCATCATTCATCATTCCTGATTCATCATTCCTCATTCCTGATTCATCATTCCTCATTCCTGATTCATCATTCCTCATTCCTGATTGATCATTCCTCATTCCTGATTCATCATTCCTGATTCTTGATTCATCATTCCTGATTCCTGATTAATCACTCCTGATTCCTGATTCCTGATTCATCATTCCTGATTCATCAATCCTGATTCATCATTCATCATTCCTGATTCATCAGGTCTGATTCCTGATTCATCATTGCTGATTCCTGATTCATCATTCATCATTCCTGATTCATCATTCATCGTTCCTGATTCATCATTCCTGATTCCTGACTCATCATTCATCATTCCTGATTCATCATTCCTTATTCCTGATTCATCATTCCTGATTCCTGATTCATCATTCATCATTCCTGATTCATCATTCCTGATTCCTGATTCATCATTCCTGATTCCTGATTCCTGATTCATCATTCCCGATTCATCATTCATCATTCCTGATTCATCATTCCTGATTCCTGATTCCTGATTCATCATTCATCATTCCTGATTCATCATTCCTCATTCCTGATTCATCATTCCTGATTCCTGGTTGATCATTCCTCATTCCTGATTCATCATTCCTGATTCTTGATTCATCATTCCTGATTCCTGATTAATCACTCCTGATTCCTAATTCCTGATTCATCATTCCTGATTCATCATTCATCATTCCTGATTCATCATTCATCATTCCTGATTCATCATTCCTGATTCATCATTCCTGATTCATCATTCCTGATTCCTGATTCATCATTGCTGATTCCTGATTCATAATTCATCATTCCTGATTCCTGATTCATCATTCCTGAGTCATCATTCATCATTCCTGATTCATCATTCATCATTCCTGAATCATCATTCCTGATTCCTGATTCCTTATTCATCATTCCTGATTCATCATTCCTGATTCATCATTCCTGATTCCTGATTCATCATTGCTGATTCCTGATTCATCATTCATCATTGCTGATTCATCATTCCTGATTCATCATTCCTGATTCATCATTCATCATTCCTGATTCATCATTGCTGATTCCTGATTCATCATTCATCATTCCTGATTCATCATTCCTGATTCCTGATTCATCATTCCTGATTCCTGATTCATCATTCATCATTCCTCATTCCTGACTCATCATTCCTGATTCCTGATTTATCATTCCTCATTCCTGATTGATCATTCCTCATTCCTGATTCATCATTCCTGATTCTTGATTCATCATTCCTGATTCCTGATTAATCACTCCTGATTCCTGATTCCTGATTCATCGTTCCTGATTCATCAATCCTGATTCATCATTCATCATTCCTGATTCATCATTCCTGATTCCTGATTCATCATTGCTGATTCCTGATTCATCATTCATCATTCCTGATTCATCATTCCTGATTCCTGATTCCTGATTCATCATTCATCATTCCTGATTCCTGATTCATCATTCCTGATTCATCATTCATCATTCCTGATTCATCATTCATCATTCCTGATTCATCATTGCTGATTCCTGATTCATCATTCATCATTCCTGATTCCTGATTCATCATTCATCATTCCTGATTCATCATTCATCATTCCTGATTCATCATTCCTGATTCCTGACTCATCATTCATCATTCCTGATTCATCATTCCTTATTCCTGATTCATCAATCCTGATTCCTGATTCATGATTCACCATTCCTGATTCCTGATTCGTCATTCCTCTTTCCTGATTCATCATTCCTGATTCCTGATATATCATTCATCATTCCTGATTCATCATTCCTGATTCCTGATTCATCATTCCTGATTCCTGATTCATCATTCATCATTCCTGATTCATCATTCCTCATTCCTGATTCATCATTACTCATTCCTGATTCATCATTCCTCATTCCTGATTGATCATTCCTCATTCCTGATTCATCATTCCTGATTCTTGATTCATCATTCCTGATTCCTGATTAATCACTCCTGATTCCTGATTCCTGATTCATCATTCCTGAATCATCAATCCTATTTCATCATTCATCATTCCTGATTCATCATTCCTGATTCCTGATTCATCATTGCTGATTCCTGATTCATCATTCATCATTCCTGATTCCTGATTCATCATTCCTGATTCATCATTCATCATTCCTGATTCATCATTCCTCATTCCTGATTCATCATTCCTCATTCCTGATTCATCATTCCTCATTCCTGATTGATCATTCCTCATTCCTGATTCATCATTCCTGATTCTTGATTCATCATTCCTGATTCCTGATTAATCACTCCTGATTCCTGATTCCTGATTCATCATTCCTGATTCATCAATCCTGATTCATCATTCATCATTCCTGATTCATCATTCCTGATTCCTGATTCATCATTGCTGATTCCTGATTCATCATTCATCATTCCTGATTCCTGATTCATCATTCCTGATTCATCATTCATCATTCCTGATTCATCATTCATCATTCCTGATTCATCATTGCTGATTCCTGATTCATCATTCCTCATTCCTGATTCATCATTGCTGATTCCTGATTCATCATTCATCATTCCTGATTCATCATTCATCATTCCTGATTCATCAATCCTGATTCCTGACTCATCATTCATCATTCCTGATTCATCAATCCTTATTCCTGATTCATCATTCCTGATTCCTGATTCATCATTCATCATTCCTGATTCATCATTCCTGATTCCTGATTCATCATTCCTGATTCCTGATTCCTGATTCATCATTCCCGATTCATCATTCATCATTCCTGATTCATCATTCCTGAATCCTGATTCCTGATTCATCATTCATCATTCCTGATTCATCATTCCTCATTCCTGATTCATCATTCCTGATTCCTGGTTGATCATTCCTCATTCCTGATTCATCATTCCTGATTCTTGATTCATCATTCCTGATTCCTGATTAATCACTCCTGATTCCTAATTCCTGATTCATCATTCCTGATTCATCATTCATCATTCCTGATTCATCATTCATCATTCCTGATTCATCATTCCTGATTCATCATTCCTGATTCCTGATTCATCATTGCTGATTCCTGATTCATAATTCATCATTCCTGATTCCTGATTCATCATTCCTGAGTCATCATTCATCATTCCTGATTCATCATTCATCATTCCTGAATCATCATTCCTGATTCCTGATTCCTTATTCATCATTCCTGATTCATCATTCCTGATTCATCATTCCTGATTCCTGATTCATCATTGCTGATTCCTGATTCATCATTCATCATTGCTGATTCATCATTCCTGATTCATCATTCCCGATTCATCAATCATCATTCCTGATTCATCATTCCTGATTCCTGATTCATGATTCATCATTCCTGATTCATCATTCCTGATTTCTGATTCATCATTCATCATTCCTGATTCCTGATTCATCATTCCTGATTCATCATTCCTGATCCATCATTCATCATTCCTGATTCATCATTCCTGATTCCTGATTCATCATTGCTGATTCCTGATTCATCATTCATCATTGCTGATTCCTGATTCATCATTCATCATTCCTGATTCCTGATTCATCATTCCTGATTCATCATTCATCATTCCTGATTCCTGATTCATCATTCCTGATTCATCATTCATCATTCCTGATTCATCATTCATAATTCCTGAATCATCATTCCTGATTCATCATTCCTGATTCATCATTCCTGATTACTGACTCATCATTCATCATTCCTGATTCATCATTCCTTATTCCTGATTCATCATTCCTGATTCCTGATTCATCATTCATCATTCCTGATTCATCATTCATCATTCATCATTCCTGATTCGTCATTCATCTATGAATTTGCTGGAATCTATGAATTTGCTGGAAAGATGGAATCTCTCCGTTTGAGAATTTTACGGCACATTCGACGTTTTTAATATTAGCTCGCGATCAGGAATCTATGAATTTGCTGGAAAGATGGAATCTCTCCGTTTGAGAATTTTACGGCACATTGAACGTTTTTAATATTAGCTCGCGGTCAGGAATCTATGAATTTGCTGGAAAGATGGAATCTCTCCGTTTGAGAATTTTACGGCACATTGAACGTTTTTAATATTAGCTCGCGGTCAGGAATCTATGAATTTGCTGGAAAGATGGAATCTCTCCGTTTGAGAATTTTACGGCACATTGAACGTTTTTAATATTAGCTCGCGGTCAGGAATCTATGAATTTGCTGGAAAGATGGAATCTCTCCGTTTGAGAATTTTACGGCACATTCGACGTTTTCAATATTAGCTCGCGATCAGGAATCTATGAATTTGCTGGAAAGATGGAATCTCTCCGTTTGAGAATTTTACGGCACATTCGACGTTTTCAATATTAGCTCGCGATCAGGAATCTATGAATTTGCTGGAAAGATGGAATCTCTCCGTTTGAGAATTTTACGGCACATTCGACGTTTTTAATATTAGCTCGCGGTCAGGAATCTATGAATTTGCTGGAAAGATGGAATCTCTCCGTTTGAGAATTTTACGGCACATTCGACGTTTTTAATATTAGCTCGCGGTCAGGAATCTATGAATTTGCTGGAAAGATGGAATCTCTCCGTTTGAGAATTTTACGGCACATTGAACGTTTTTAATATTAGCTCGCGGTCAGGAATCTATGAATTTGCTGGAAAGATGGAATCTCTCCGTTTGAGAATTTTACGGCACATTGAACGTTTTTAATATTAGCTCTCGGTGAGGAATCTATTAATTTGCTGGAAAGATGGAATCTGTCCGTCATTCCTGATTCCTGACTCATCATTCATCATTCCTGATTCATCATTCCTGATTCCTGATTCCTGATTCATCAGTCATCATTCCTGATTCATCATTCCTCATTCCTGATTCATCATTCCTCATTCCTGATTGATCATTCCTCATTCCTGATTCATCATTCCTGATTCTTGATTCATCATTCCTGATTCCTGATTAATCACTCCTGATTCCTGATTCCTGATTCATCATTCCTGATTCATCAATCCTGATTCATCATTGCTGATTCCTGATTCATCATTCCTGATTCCTGATTCATCATTGCTGATTCCTGATTCATCATTCATCATTCCTGATTCCTGATTCATCATTCCTGATTCATCATTCATCATTCCTGATTCATCATTCATCATTCCTGATTCATCATTGCTGATTCCTGATTCATCATTCATCATTCCTGATTCATCATTGCTGATTCCTGATTCATCATTCATCATTCCTGAGTCATCATTCATCATTCCTGATTCATCATTCCTGATTCCTGACTCATCATTCATCATTCCTGATTCATCATTCCTTATTCCTGATTCATCATTCCTGATTCCTGATTCATCATTCCTGATTCCTGATTCCTGATTCATCATTCCCGATTCATCATTCCTCATTCCTGATTAATCATTCCTCATTCCTGATTCATCATTCATCATTCCTGATTCATCATTCCTCATTCCTGATTCATCATTCCTGATTCCTGATTGATCATTCCTCATTCCTGATTAATCATTCCTCATTCCTGATTCATCATTCCTGATTCTTGATTCATCATTCCTGATTCCTGATTAATCACTCCTGATTCATAATTCCTGATTCATCATTCCTGATTCATCATTCATCATTCCTGATTCATCATTCATCATTCCTGATTCATCATTCCTGATTCATCATTCCTGATTCCTGATTCATCATTGCTGATTCCTGATTCATAATTCATCATTCCTGATTCCTGATTCATCATTCCTGATTCATCATTCATCATTCCTGATTCATCATTCATCATTCCTGAATCATCATTCCTGATTCCTGATTCCTGATTCATCATTCCTGATTCATCATTCCTGATTCCTGATTCATCATTGCTGATTCCTCATTCATCATTCATCATTGCTGATTCATCATTCCTGATTCATCATTCCTGATTCATCATTCATCATTCCTGATTCATCATTCCTGATTCCTGATTCCTGATTCATCATTCCTGATACATCATTCCTGATTTCTGATTCATCATTCATCATTCCTGATTCCTGATTCATCATTCCTGATTCATCATTCCTGATCCATCATTCATCATTCCTGATTCATCATTCCTGATTCCTGATTCATCATTGCTGATTCCTGATTCATCATTCATCATTCCTGATTCCTGATTCATCATTCCTGATTCATCATTCATCATTCCTGATTCCTGATTCATCATTCCTGATTCATCATTCATCATTCCTGATTCAGCATTCATAATTCCTGAATCATCATTCCTGATTCCTGATTCATCATTCCTGATTCCTGATTCATCATTCCTGATTCATCATTCCTGATTCATCAATCCTGATTCCTGATTGATCATTCCTCATTCCATATTGATCATTCCTCATTCCTGATTCATCATTCCTGATTCCTGATTCATCATTCCTGATTCCTGATTAATCACTCCTGATTCCTGATTCCTGATTCCTTATTCATCATTCCTGATTCATCATTCCTGATTCCTGATTCATCATTGCTGATTCCTGATTCATCATTCATCATTCCTGATTCCTGATTCATCATTCCTGATTCATCATTCATCATTCCTGATTGATCATTGCTGATTCCTGATTCATCATTCCTGATTCCTGATTCATCATTCCTGATTCCTGATTCATCATTCCTGATGCATCATTCCTGATTCATCATTCCTGATTCCTGTTTCATTATTCCTGATTCCTGATTCATCATTCCTGATTCATGATTCACCATTCCTGATTCCTGATTCGTCATTCCTCTTTCCTGATTCATCATTCCTGATTCATGATTCACCATTCCTGATTCCTGATTCGTCATTCCTCTTTCCTGATTCATCATTCCTGATTCCTGATACATCATTCATCATTCCTGATTCATCATTCCTCATTCCTGATTCATCATTCCTGATTCCTGATTTATCATTCCTCATTCCTGATTGATCATTCCTCATTCCTGATTCATCATTCCTGATTCTTGATTCATCATTCCTGATTCCTGATTAATCACTCCTGATTCCTGATTCCTGATTCATCATTCCTGATTCATCAATCCTATTTCATCATTCATCATTCCTGATTCATCATTCCTGATTCCTGATTCATCATTGCTGATTCCTGATTCATCATTCATCATTCCTGATTCCTGATTCATCATTCCTGATTCATCATTCATCATTCCTGATTCATCATTCCTTATTCCTGATTCATCATTCCTCATTCCTGATTCATCATTCCTCATTCCTGATTGATCATTCCCCATTCCTGATTCATCATTCCTGATTCTTGATTCATCATTCCTGATTCCTGATTAATCACTCCTGATTCCTGATTCCTGATTCATCATTCCTGATTCATCAATCCTGATTCATCATTCATCATTCCTGATTCATCATTCCTGATTCCTGATTCATCATTGCTGATTCCTGATTCATCATTCATCATTCCTGATTCCTGATTCATCATTCCTGATTCATCATTCATCATTCCTGATTCATCATTCATCATTCCTGATTCATCATTGCTGATTCCTGATTCATCATTCATCATTCCTGATTCATCATTGCTGATTCCTGATTCATCATTCATCATTCCTGATTCATCATTCATCATTCCTGATTCATCATTCCTGATTCCTGACTCATCATTCATCATTCCTGATTCATCATTCCTTATTCCTGATTCATCATTCCTGATTCCTGATTCATCATTCATCATTCCTGATTCCTGATTCATCATTCCTGATTCCTGATTCCTGATTCATCATTCCCGATTCATCATTCATCATTCCTGATTCATCATTCCTGATTCCTGATTCCTGATTCATCATTCATCATTCCTGATTCATCATTCCTCATTCCTGATTCATCATTCCTGATTCCTGGTTGATCATTCCTCATTCCTGATTCATCATTCCTGATTCTTGATTCATCATTCCTGATTCCTGATTAATCACTCCTGATTCCTAATTCCTGATTCATCATTCCTGATTCATCATTCATCATTCCTGATTCATCATTCATCATTCCTGATTCATCATTCCTGATTCATCATTCCTGATTCCTGATTCATCATTGCTGATTCCTGATTCATAATTCATCATTCCTGATTCCTGATTCATCATTCCTGATTCATCATTCCTGATTCATCATTCATCATTCCTGATTCATCATTCCTGATTCCTGATTCATCATTCATGATTCCTGATTCATCATTCCCGATTCCTGATTCATCATTCCTGATTCCTGATTCATCATTCCTGATTCCTGATTCATCATTCCTGATTCATGATTCACCATTCCTGATTCCTGATTCATCCTTCCTCTTTCCTGATTCATCATTCCTGATTCCTGATTCATCATTCCTGATTCCTGATTCATCATTCCTGATTCCTGATTAATCACTCCTGATTCCTGATTCCTGATTCCTGATTCATCATTCCTGATTCATCATTCCTGATTCCTGATTCATCATTGCTGATTCCTGATTCATCATTCATCATTCCTGATTCCTGATTCATCATTCCTGATTCATCATTCATCATTCCTGATTGATCATTGCTGATTCCTGATTCATCATTCCTGATTCCTGATTCATTATTCCTGATTGCTGATTCATCATTCCTGATGCATCATTCCTGATTCATCATTCCTGATTCCTGTTTCATTATTCCTGATTCCTGATTCATCATTCCTGATTCCTGATTAATCACTCCTGATTCCTGATTCCTGATTCATCATTCCTGATTCATCAATCCTGATTCATCATTCATCATTCATCATTCCTGATTCATCATTCCTGATTCCTGATTCATCATTGCTGATTCCTGATTCATCATTCATCATTCCTGATTCCTGATTCATCATTCCTGATTCATCATTCATCATTCCTGATTCATCATTCATCATTCCTGATTCATCATTGCTGATTCCTGATTCATCATTCATCATTCCTGATTCATCATTGCTGATTCCTGATTCATCATTCATCATTCCTGATTCATCATTCATCATTCCTGATTCATCATTCCTGATTCCTGACTCATCATTCATCATTCCTGATTCATCATTCCTTATTCCTGATTCATCATTCCTGATTCCTGATTCATCATTCATCATTCCTGATTCCTGATTCATCATTCCTGATTCCTGATTCCTGATTCATCATTCCCGATTCATCATTCATCATTCCTGATTCATCATTCCTGATTCCTGATTCCTGATTCATCATTCATCATTCCTGATTCATCATTCCTCATTCCTGATTCATCATTCCTGATTCCTGGTTGATCATTCCTCATTCCTGATTCATCATTCCTGATTCTTGATTCATCATTCCTGATTCATCATTCATCATTCCTGATTCATCATTCCTGATTCCTGATTCATCATTGCTGATTCATCATTCATCATTCCTGATCCATCATTGCTGATTCCTGATTCATCATTCCTGATTCCTGATTCATCATTGCTGATCCCTGATTCATAATTCATCATTGCTGATTCCTGATTCATCATTCCTGAGTCATCATTCATCATTCCTGATTCATCATTCATCATTCCTGAATCATCATTCCTGAATCATCATTCCTGATTCCTGATTCCTGATTCATCATTCCTGATTCATCATTCCTGATTCATCATTCCTGATTCATCATTCCTGATTCCTGATTCCTGATTCATCATTCCTGATTCATCATTCCTGATTCCTGATTCATCATTGCTGATTCCTGATTCATCATTCATCATTGCTGATTCATCATTCCTGATTCATCATTCCTGATTCATCATTCATCATTCCTGATTCATCATTCCTGATTCCTGATTCCTGATTCATCATTCCTGATTCATCATTCCTGATTTCTGATTCATCATTCATCATTCCTGATTCCTGATTCATCATTCCTGATTCATCATTCCTGATCCATCATTCATCATTCCTGATTCATCATTCCTGATTCCTGATTCATCATTGCTGATTCCTGATTCATCATCATCATTCCTGATTCCTGATTCATCATTCCTGATTTATCATTCATCATTCCTGATTCCTGATTCATCATTCCTGATTCATCATTCATCATTCCTGATTCATCATTCATAATTCCTGAATCATCATTCCTGATTCCTGATTCATCATTCCTGATTCCTGATTCATCATTCCTGATTCATCATTCCTGATTCATCAATCCTGATTCCTGATTGATCATTCCTCATTCCTGATTGATCATTCCTCATTCCTGATTCGTCATTCCTGATTCCTGATTCATCATTCCTGATTCCTGATTCCTGATTCATCATTCCGATTCATCATTCATCATTCCTGATTCATCATTCCTGATTCCTGATTCCTGATTCATCATTCATCATTCCTGATTCATCATTTCCTCATTCTGATTCATCATTCCTGATTCCTGGTTGATCATTCCTCATTCCTGATTCATCATTCCTGATTCTTGATTCATCATCTCCTGATTCCTGATTAATCACTCCTGATTCTAATTCCTGATTCATCATTCCTGATTCATCATTCATCATTCCAGATTCATCATTCATCATTCCTGATTCATCATTCCTGATTCATCATTCCTGATTCATCATTCTGATTCCTGATTCATCATTGCTGATTCCTGATTCATAATTCATCATTCCTGATTCCTGATTCATCATTCCTGAGTCATCATTCATCATTCCTGATTCATCATTCATCATTCCTGAATCATCATTCCTGATTCCTGATTCCTTATTCATCATCCTGATTCATCATTCCTGATTCATCATTCCTGATTCCTGATTCATCATTGCTGATTCCTGATTCATCATTCATCATTGCTGATTCATCATTCCTGATTCATCATTCCTGATTCATCATTCATCATTCTGATTCATCATTGCTGATTCCTGATTCATCATTCATCATTCCTGATTCATCATTCCTGATTCCTGATTCATCATTCCTGATTCTGATTCATCATTCATCATTCCTGATTCATCATTCCTCATTCCTGATTCATCATTCCTGATTCCTGATTTATCATTCCTCATTCCTGATTGATCATTCCTCATTGCCTGATTCATCATTCCTGATTCTTGATTCATCATTCCTGATTCCTGATTAATCACTCCTGATTCCTGATTCTGATTCATCGTTCCCGATTCATCAATCCTGATTCATCATTCATCATTCCTGATTCATCATTCCTGATTCCTGATTCATCATTGCTGATTCCTGATTCATCATTCATCATTCCTGATTCATCATTCCTGATTCCTGATTCCTGATTCATCATTCATCATTCCTGATTCTGATTCATCATTCCTGATTCATCATTCATCATTCCTGATTCATCATTCATCATTCCTGATTCATCATTGCTGATTCCTGATTTCATCATTCATCATTCTGATTCCTGATTCATCATTCATCATTCCTGATTCATCATTCATCATTCCTGATTCATCATTCCTGATTCCTGACTCATCATTCATCATTCCTGATTCATCATTCCTTATTCCTGATTCATCAATCTGATTCTGATTCATGATTCACCATTCCTGATTCCTGATTCGTCATTCCTCTTTCCTGATTCATCATTCCTGATTCCTGATATATCATTCATCATTCCTGATTCATCATTCATCATTCCTGATTCATCATTCCTGATTCATCATTCCTGATTCCTGATTCATCATTCATCATTCCTGATTCATCATTCCTCATTCCTGATTCATCATTACTCATTCCTGATTCATCATTCCTCATTCCTGATTGATCATTCCTCATTCCTGATTCATCATTCCTGATTCTTGATTCATCATTCCTGATTCCTGATTAATCACTCCTGATTCCTGATTCCTGATTCATCATTCCTGATTCATCAATCCTATTTCATCATTCATCATTCCTGATTCATCATTCCTGATTCCTGATTCATCATTGCTGATTCCTGATTCATCATTCATCATTCCTGATTCCTGATTCATCATTCCTGATTCATCATTCATCATTCCTGATTCATCATTCCTCATTCCTGATTCATCATTCCTCATTCCTGATTCATCATTCCTCATTCCTGATTGATCATTCCTCATTCCTGATTCATCATTCCTGATTCTTGATTCATCATTCCTGATTCCTGATTAATCACTCCTGATTCCTGATTCCTGATTCATCATTCCTGATTCATCAATCCTGATTCATCATTCATCATTCCTGATTCATCATTCCTGATTCCTGATTCATCATTGCTGATTCCTGATTCATCATTCATCATTCCTGATTCCTGATTCATCATTCCTGATTCATCATTCATCATTCCTGATTCATCATTCATCATTCCTGATTCATCATTGCTGATTCCTGATTCATCATTCATCATTCCTGATTCATCATTGCTGATTCCTGATTCATCATTCATCATTCCTGATTCATCATTCATCATTCCTGATTCATCATTCCTGATTCCTGACTCATCATTCATCATTCCTGATTCATCATTCATCATTCCTGATTCATCATTCCTGATTCCTGATTCCTGATTCATCATTCCCGATTCATCATTCATCATTCCTGATTCATCATTCCTGAATCCTGATTCATCATTCATCATTCATCATTCCTGATTCATCATTCCTCATTCCTGATTCATCATTCCTGATTCTTGATTCATCATTCCTGATTCCTGATTAATCACTCCTGATTCCTAATTCCTGATTCATCATTCCTGATTCATCATTCATCATTCCTGATTCATCATTCATCATTCCTGATTCATCATTCCTCATTCCTGATTCATCATTACTCATTCCTGATTCATCATTCCTCATTCCTGACTCATCATTCATCATTCCTGATTCATCATTCCTTATTCCTGATTCATCATTCCTGATTCCTGGTTCATCATTCATCATTCCTGATTCATCATTCATCATTCATCATTCCTGATTCGTCATTCATCTATGAATTTGCTGGAATCTATGAATTTGCTGGAAAGATGGAATCTCTCCGTTTGAGAATTTTACGGCACATTCGACGTTTTTAATATTAGCTCGCGGTCAGGAATCTATGAATTTGCTTGAAAGATGGAATCTCTCCGTTTGAGAATTTTACGGCACATTCGACGTTTTTAATATTAGCTCGCGATCAGGAATCTATGAATTTGCTGGAAAGATGGAATCTCTCCGTTTGAGAATTTTACGGCACATTCGACGTTTTTAATATTAGCTCGCGATCAGGAATCTATGAATTTGCTGGAAAATATGGAATCTCTCCGTTTGAGAATTTTACGGCACATTCGACGTTTTCAATATTAGCTCGCGATCAGGAATCTATGAATTTGCTGGAAAGATGGAATCTCTCCGTTTGAGAATTTTACGGCACATTCGACGTTTTTAATATTAGCTCGCGGTCAGGAATCTATGAATTTGCTGGAAAGATGGAATCTCTCCGTTTGAGAATTTTACGGCACATTCGACGTTTTTAATATTAGCTCGCGGTCAGGAATCTATGAATTTGCTGGAAAGATGGAATCTCTCCGTTTGAGAATTTTACGGCACATTCGACGTTTTTAATATTAGCTCGCGATCAGGAATCTATGAATTTGCTGGAAAGATGGAATCTCTCCGTTTGAGAATTTTACGGCACATTCGACGTTTTTAATATTAGCTCGCGATCAGGAATCTATGAATTTGCTGGAAAGATGGAATCTCTCCGTTTGAGAATTTTACGGCACATTCGACGTTTTTAATATTAGCTCGCGGTCAGGAATCTATGAATTTGCTGGAAAGATGGAATCTCTCCGTTTGAGAATTTTACGGCACATTCGACGTTTTTAATATTAGCTCGCGATCAGGAATCTATGAATTTGCTGGAAAGATGGAATCTCTCCGTTTGAGAATTTTACGGCACATTCGACGTTTTTAATATTAGCTCGCGATCAGGAATCTATGAATTTGCTGGAAAGATGGAATCTCTCCGTTTGAGAATTTTACGGCAGATTCGACGTTTTTAATATTAGCTCGCGGTCAGGAATCTATGAATTTGCTGGAAAGATGGAATCTCTCCGTTTGAGAATTTTACGGCACATTGAACGTTTTTAATATTAGCTCGCGGTGAGGAATCTATTAATTTGCTGGAAAGATGGAATCTGTCCGTCATTCCTGATTCCTGACTCATCATTCATCATTCCTGATTCATCATTCCTTATTCCTGATTCATCATTCCTGATTCCTGATTCATCATTCATCATTCCTGATTCCTTATTCATCATTCCTGATTCCTGATTCCTGATTCATCATTCCTGATTCATCATTCCTGATTCATCATTCATCATTCCTGATTCATCATTCCTTATTCCTGATTCATCATTCCTGATTCCTGATTCATCATTCATCATTCCTGATTCATCATTCATCATTCCTGATTCGTCATTCATCATTCCTGATTCATCATTCCTGATTCCTGATTCCTGATTCATCATTCCTGATTCCTGATTCCTGATTCATCATTACTGATTCATTATTCCTGATTCATCATTCATCATTCCTGATTCATCATTCCTGATTCCTGATTCCTGATTCATCATTCCTGATTCATCATTCCTGATTCATCATTCATCATTCCTGATTCATCATTCCTGATTCCTGATTCATCATTCGTGATTCCTGATTCATCATTCCTGATTCCTGATTCATCATTCCTGATTCCTGATTGATCATTCCTCATTCCTGATTGATCATTCCTCATTCCTGATTGATCATTCCTGATTCCTGATTCATCATTCCTGATTCCTGATTAATCACTCCTGATTCCTGATTCCTGATTCCTGATTCATCATTCCTGATTCATCATTCCTGATTCCTGATTCATCATTGCTGATTCCTGATTCATCATTCATCATTCCTGATTCCTGATTCATCATTCCTGATTCATCATTCATCATTCCTGATTGATCATTGCTGATTCCTGATTCATCATTCCTGATTCCTGATTCATCATTCCTGATTGCTGATTCATCATTCCTGATGCATCATTCCTGATTCATCATTCCTGATTCCTGTTTCATTATTCCTGATTCCTGATTCATCATTCCTGATTCATGATTCACCATTCCTGATTCGTCATTCCTCTTTCCTGATTCATCATTCCTGATTCCTGATACATCATTCATCATTCCTGATTCATCATTCCTGATTCCTGATTCATCATTCCTGATTCCTGATTCATCATTCCTCATTCCTGATTCATCATTCCTGATTCCTGATTGATCATTCCTCATTCCTGATTGATCATTCCTCATTCCTGATTCATCATTCCTGATTCTTGATTCATCATTCCTGATTCCTGATTAATCACTCCTGATTCCTGATTCCTGATTCATCATTCCTGATTCATCAATCCTGATTCATCATTCATCATTCCTGATTCATCATTCCTGATTCCTGATTCATCATTGCTGATTCCTGATTCATCATTCATCATTCCTGATTCCTGATTCATCATTCCTGATTCATCATTCATCATTCCTGATTCATCATTCATCATTCCTGATTCATCATTGCTGATTCCTGATTCATCATTCATCATTCCTGATTCATCATTCCTGATTCCTGATTCATCATTCCTGATTCCTGATTCATCATTCATCATTCCTGATTCATCATTCCTCATTCCTGATTCCTCATTCCTGATTCCTGATTTATCATTCCTCATTCCTGATTGATCATTCCTCATTCCTGATTCATCATTCCTGATTCTTGATTCATCATTCCTGATTCCTGATTAATCACTCCTGATTCCTGATTCCTGATTCATCATTCCTGATTCATCAATCCTGATTCATCATTCATCATTCCTGATTCATCATTCCTGATTCCTGATTCATCATTGCTGATTCCTGATTCATCATTCATCATTCCTGATTCCTGATTCATCATTCCTGATTCATCATTCATCATTCCTGATTCATCATTGCTGATTCCTGATTCATCATTGCTGATTC
>JAOWCC010001213.1:62500-67500 GCA_030867875.1 Actinernus sp. WN-2022
TCATTCCTGATTCCTGATTCATCATTGCTGATTCCTGATTCATCATTCATCATTGCTGATTCATCATTCCTGATTCATCATTCCTGATTCATCATTCATCATTCCTGATTCATCATTGCTGATTCCTGATTCATCATTCATCATTCCTGATTCATCATTCCTGATTCCTGATTCATCATTCCTGATTCCTGATTCATCATTCATCATTCCTGATTCATCATTCCTCATTCCTGATTCATCATTCCTGATTCCTGATTTATCATTCCTCATTCCTGATTGATCATTCCTCATTCCTGATTCATCATTCCTGATTCTTGATTCATCATTCCTGATTCCTGATTAATCACTCCTGATTCCTGATTCCTGATTCATCGTTCCTGATTCATCAATCCTGATTCATCATTCATCATTCCTGAGTCATCATTCCTGATTCCTGATTCATCATTGCTGATTCCTGATTCATCATTCATCATTCCTGATTCATCATTCCTGATTCATCATTCCTGATTCCTGATTCCTGATTCATCATTCATCATTCCTGATTCCTGATTCATCATTCCTGATTCATCATTCATCATTCCTGATTCATCATTCATCATTGCTGATTCCTGATTCATCATTCATCATTCCTGATTCCTGATTCATCATTCATCATTCCTGATTCATCATTCATCATTCCTGATTCATCATTCCTGATTCCTGACTCATCATTCATCATTCCTGATTCATCATTCCTTATTCCTGATTCATCAATCCTGATTCCTGATTCATGATTCACCATTCCTGATTCCTGATTCGTCATTCCTCTTTCCTGATTCATCATTCCTGATTCCTGATATATCATTCATCATTCCTGATTCATCATTCCTGATTCCTGATTCATCATTCCTGATTCCTGATTCATCATTCATCATTCCTGATTCATCATTCCTCATTCCTGATTCATCATTACTCATTCCTGATTCATCATTCCTCATTCCTGATTGATCATTCCTCATTCCTGATTCATCATTCCTGATTCTTGATTCATCATTCCTGATTCCTGATTAATCACTCCTGATTCCTGATTCCTGATTCATCATTCCTGATTCATCAATCCTATTTCATCATTCATCATTCCTGATTCATCATTCCTGATTCCTGATTCATCATTGCTGATTCCTGATTCATCATTCATCATTCCTGATTCCTGATTCATCATTCCTGATTCATCATTCATCATTCCTGATTCATCATTCCTCATTCCTGATTCATCATTCCTCATTCCTGATTGATCATTCCTCATTCCTGATTGATCATTCCTCATTCCTGATTCATCATTCCTGATTCTTGATTCATCATTCCTGATTCCTGATTAATCACTCCTGATTCCTGATTCCTGATTCATCATTCCTGATTCATCAATCCTGATTCATCATTCATCATTCCTGATTCATCATTCCTGATTCCTGATTCATCATTGCTGATTCCTGATTCATCATTCATCATTCCTGATTCCTGATTCATCATTCCTGATTCATCATTCATCATTCCTGATTCATCATTCATCATTCCTGATTCATCATTGCTGATTCCTGATTCATCATTCCTCATTCCTGATTCATCATTGCTGATTCCTGATTCATCATTCATCATTCCTGATTCATCATTCATCATTCCTGATTCATCATTCCTGATTCCTGACTCATCATTCATCATTCCTGATTCATCATTCCTTATTCCTGATTCATCATTCCTGATTCCTGATTCATCATTCATCATTCCTGATTCATCATTCCTGATTCCTGATTCATCATTCCTGATTCCTGATTCCTGATTCATCATTCCCGATTCATCATTCATCATTCCTGATTCATCATTCCTGATTCCTGATTCCTGATTCATCATTCATCATTCCTGATTCATCATTCCTCATTCCTGATTCATCATTCCTGATTCCTGG
Organism: Actinernus sp. WN-2022; assembly: GCA_030867875.1. Lineage (NCBI taxonomy): Eukaryota > Metazoa > Cnidaria > Anthozoa > Actiniaria > Actinernidae > Actinernus > Actinernus sp. WN-2022. Next base: position 64,443 of record JAOWCC010001213.1, read on the forward strand.
TTGATCATTCCTCATTCCTGATTCATCATTCCTCATTCCTGATTGATCATTCCTCATTCCTGATTCATCATTCCTGATTCTTGATTCATCATTCCTGATTCCTGATTAATCACTCCTGATTCCTGATTCCTGATTCATCATTCCTGATTCATCAATCCTATTTCATCATTCATCATTCCTGATTCATCATTCCTGATTCCTGATTCATCATTGCTGATTCCTGATTCATCATTCATCATTCCTGATTCCTGATTCATCATTCCTGATTCATCATTCCTGATTCATCATTCCTCATTCCTGATTCATCATTCCTCATTCCTGATTCATCATTCCTCATTCCTGATTGATCATTCCTCATTCCTGATTCATCATTCCTGATTCTTGATTCATCATTCCTGATTCCTGATTAATCACTCCTGATTCCTGATTCCTGATTCATCATTCCTGATTCATCAATCCTGATTCATCATTCATCATTCCTGATTCATCATTCCTGATTCCTGATTCATCATTCCTGATTCCTGATTCATCATTCATCATTCCTGATTCATCATTCATCATTCCTGATTCATCATTCCTGATTCCTGACTCATCATTCCTCATTCCTGATTCATCATTGCTGATTCCTGATTCATCATTCATCATTCCTGATTCATCATTCCTCATTCCTGATTCATCATTCCTGATTCCTGATTCATCATTCCTGATTCCTGATTCCTGATTCATCATTCCCGATTCATCATTCATCATTCCTGATTCATCATTCCTGATTCCTGATTCCTGATTCATCATTCATCATTCCTGATTCATCATTCCTCATTCCTGATTCATCATTCCTGATTCCTGGTTGATCATTCCTCATTCCTGATTCATCATTCCTGATTCTTGATTCATCATTCCTGATTCCTGATTCGTCATTCATCATTCCTGATTCATCATTCCTTATTCCTGATTCATCATTCCTGATTCCTGATTCATCATTCATCATTCCTGATTCCTTATTCATCATTCCTGATTCCTGATTCCTGATTCATCATTCCTGATTCATCATTCCTGATTCATCATTCCTCATTCCTGATTCCTGATTCATCATTCATCATTCCTGATTCATCATTCCTCATTCCTGATTCATCATTACTCATTCCTGATTCATCATTCCTCATTCCTGATTGATCATTCCTCATTCCTGATTCATCATTCCTGATTCTTGATTCACCATTCCTGATTCCTGATTCGTCATTCCTCTTTCCTGATTCATCATTCCTGATTCCTGATACATCATTCATCATTCCTGATTCATCATTCCTGATTCCTGATTCATCATTCCTGATTCCTGATTCATCATTCCTGATTGATCATTCCTCATTCCTGATTCATCATTCCTGATTCCTGATTGATCATTCCTCATTCCTGATTGATCATTCCTGATTCCTGATATATCATTCATCATTCCTGATTCATCATTCCTGATTCCTGATTCGTCATTCCTCTTTCCTGATTCATCATTCCTGATTCCTGATATATCATTCATCATTCCTGATTCATCATTCCTGATTCCTGATTCATCATTCCTGATTCCTGATTCATCATTCATCATTCCTGATTCATCATTCCTCATTCCTGATTCATCATTCCTCATTCCTGATTCATCATTCCTCATTCCTGATTGATCATTCCTCATTCCTGATTCATCATTCCTGATTCTTGATTCATCATTCCTGATTCCTGATTAATCACTCCTGATTCCTGATTCCTGATTCATCATTCCTGATTCATCAATCCTGATTCATCATTCATCATTCCTGATTCATCATTCCTGATTCCTGATTCATCATTGCTGATTCCTGATTCATCATTCATCATTCCTGATTCCTGATTCATCATTCCTGATTCATCATTCATCATTCCTGATTCATCATTCATCATTCCTGATTCATCATTGCTGATTCCTGATTCATCATTCATCATTCCTGATTCATCATTGCTGATTCCTGATTCATCATTCATCATTCCTGAGTCATCATTCATCATTCCTGATTCCTGATTCATCATTCCTGATTCCTGATTCCTGATTCATCATTCCCGATTCATCATTCATCATTCCTGATTCATCATTCCTGATTCCTGATTCCTGATTCATCATTCATCATTCCTGATTCATCATTCCTCATTCCTGATTCATCATTCCTGATTCCTGGTTGATCATTCCTCATTCCTGATTCATCATTCCTCATTCCTGATTGATCATTCCTCATTCCTGATTCATCATTCCTGATTCTTGATTCATCATTCCTGATTCCTGATTAATCACTCCTGATTCCTGATTCCTGATTCATCATTCCTGATTCATCAATCCTATTTCATCATTCATCATTCCTGATTCATCATTCCTGATTCCTGATTCATCATTGCTGATTCCTGATTCATCATTCATCATTCCTGATTCCTGATTCATCATTCCTGATTCATCATTCCTGATTCATCATTCCTGATTCATCATTCCTCATTCCTGATTCATCATTCCTCATTCCTGATTCATCATTCCTCATTCCTGATTGATCATTCCTCATTCCTGATTCATCATTCCTGATTCTTGATTCATCATTCCTGATTCCTGATTAATCACTCCTGATTCCTGATTCCTGATTCATCATTCCTGATTCATCAATCCTGATTCATCATTCATCATTCCTGATTCATCATTCCTGATTCCTGATTCATCATTCCTGATTCCTGATTCATCATTCATCATTCCTGATTCATCATTCGTCATTCCTGATTCATCATTCCTGATTCCTGACTCATCATTCCTCATTCCTGATTCATCATTGCTGATTCCTGATTCATCATTCATCATTCCTGATTCATCATTCCTCATTCCTGATTCATCATTCCTGATTCCTGATTCATCATTCCTGATTCCTGATTCCTGATTCATCATTCCCGATTCATCATTCATCATTCCTGATTCATCATTCCTGATTCCTGATTCCTGATTCATCATTCATCATTCCTGATTCATCATTCCTCATTCCTGATTCATCATTCCTGATTCCTG
>JAOWCC010001213.1:72500-150000 GCA_030867875.1 Actinernus sp. WN-2022
CACTCCTGATTCCTGATTCCTGATTCATCATTCCTGATTCATCAATCCTGATTCATCATTCATCATTCCTGATTCATCATTCCTGATTCCTGATTCATCATTCCTGATTCCTGATTCATCATTCATCATTCCTGATTCATCATTCATCATTCCTGATTCATCATTCCTGATTCCTGACTCATCATTCCTCATTCCTGATTCATCATTGCTGATTCCTGATTCATCATTCATCATTCCTGATTCATCATTCCTCATTCCTGATTCATCATTCCTGATTCCTGATTCATCATTCCTGATTCCTGATTCCTGATTCATCATTCCCGATTCATCATTCATCATTCCTGATTCATCATTCCTGATTCCTGATTCCTGATTCATCATTCATCATTCCTGATTCATCATTCCTCATTCCTGATTCATCATTCCTGATTCCTGGTTGATCATTCCTCATTCCTGATTCATCATTCCTGATTCTTGATTCATCATTCCTGATTCCTGATTCGTCATTCATCATTCCTGATTCATCATTCCTTATTCCTGATTCATCATTCCTGATTCCTGATTCATCATTCATCATTCCTGATTCCTTATTCATCATTCCTGATTCCTGATTCCTGATTCATCATTCCTGATTCATCATTCCTGATTCATCATTCCTCATTCCTGATTCCTGATTCATCATTCATCATTCCTGATTCATCATTCCTCATTCCTGATTCATCATTACTCATTCCTGATTCATCATTCCTCATTCCTGATTGATCATTCCTCATTCCTGATTCATCATTCCTGATTCTTGATTCACCATTCCTGATTCCTGATTCGTCATTCCTCTTTCCTGATTCATCATTCCTGATTCCTGATACATCATTCATCATTCCTGATTCATCATTCCTGATTCCTGATTCATCATTCCTGATTCCTGATTCATCATTCCTGATTGATCATTCCTCATTCCTGATTCATCATTCCTGATTCCTGATTGATCATTCCTCATTCCTGATTGATCATTCCTGATTCCTGATATATCATTCATCATTCCTGATTCATCATTCCTGATTCCTGATTCGTCATTCCTCTTTCCTGATTCATCATTCCTGATTCCTGATATATCATTCATCATTCCTGATTCATCATTCCTGATTCCTGATTCATCATTCCTGATTCCTGATTCATCATTCATCATTCCTGATTCATCATTCCTCATTCCTGATTCATCATTCCTCATTCCTGATTCATCATTCCTCATTCCTGATTGATCATTCCTCATTCCTGATTCATCATTCCTGATTCTTGATTCATCATTCCTGATTCCTGATTAATCACTCCTGATTCCTGATTCCTGATTCATCATTCCTGATTCATCAATCCTGATTCATCATTCATCATTCCTGATTCATCATTCCTGATTCCTGATTCATCATTGCTGATTCCTGATTCATCATTCATCATTCCTGATTCCTGATTCATCATTCCTGATTCATCATTCATCATTCCTGATTCATCATTCATCATTCCTGATTCATCATTGCTGATTCCTGATTCATCATTCATCATTCCTGATTCATCATTGCTGATTCCTGATTCATCATTCATCATTCCTGAGTCATCATTCATCATTCCTGATTCCTGATTCATCATTCCTGATTCCTGATTCCTGATTCATCATTCCCGATTCATCATTCATCATTCCTGATTCATCATTCCTGATTCCTGATTCCTGATTCATCATTCATCATTCCTGATTCATCATTCCTCATTCCTGATTCATCATTCCTGATTCCTGGTTGATCATTCCTCATTCCTGATTCATCATTCCTCATTCCTGATTGATCATTCCTCATTCCTGATTCATCATTCCTGATTCTTGATTCATCATTCCTGATTCCTGATTAATCACTCCTGATTCCTGATTCCTGATTCATCATTCCTGATTCATCAATCCTATTTCATCATTCATCATTCCTGATTCATCATTCCTGATTCCTGATTCATCATTGCTGATTCCTGATTCATCATTCATCATTCCTGATTCCTGATTCATCATTCCTGATTCATCATTCCTGATTCATCATTCCTCATTCCTGATTCATCATTCCTCATTCCTGATTCATCATTCCTCATTCCTGATTGATCATTCCTCATTCCTGATTCATCATTCCTGATTCTTGATTCATCATTCCTGATTCCTGATTAATCACTCCTGATTCCTGATTCCTGATTCATCATTCCTGATTCATCAATCCTGATTCATCATTCATCATTCCTGATTCATCATTCCTGATTCCTGATTCATCATTCCTGATTCCTGATTCATCATTCATCATTCCTGATTCATCATTCATCATTCCTGATTCATCATTCCTGATTCCTGACTCATCATTCCTCATTCCTGATTCATCATTGCTGATTCCTGATTCATCATTCATCATTCCTGATTCATCATTCCTCATTCCTGATTCATCATTCCTGATTCCTGATTCATCATTCCTGATTCCTGATTCCTGATTCATCATTCCCGATTCATCATTCATCATTCCTGATTCATCATTCCTGATTCCTGATTCCTGATTCATCATTCATCATTCCTGATTCATCATTCCTCATTCCTGATTCATCATTCCTGATTCCTGGTTGATCATTCCTCATTCCTGATTCATCATTCCTGATTCTTGATTCATCATTCCTGATTCCTGATTCGTCATTCATCATTCCTGATTCATCATTCCTTATTCCTGATTCATCATTCCTGATTCCTGATTCATCATTCATCATTCCTGATTCCTTATTCATCATTCCTGATTCCTGATTCCTGATTCATCATTCCTGATTCATCATTCCTGATTCATCATTCCTCATTCCTGATTCCTGATTCATCATTCATCATTCCTGATTCATCATTCCTCATTCCTGATTCATCATTACTCATTCCTGATTCATCATTCCTCATTCCTGATTGATCATTCCTCATTCCTGATTCATCATTCCTGATTCTTGATTCACCATTCCTGATTCCTGATTCGTCATTCCTCTTTCCTGATTCATCATTCCTGATTCCTGATACATCATTCATCATTCCTGATTCATCATTCCTGATTCCTGATTCATCATTCCTGATTCCTGATTCATCATTCCTGATTGATCATTCCTCATTCCTGATTCATCATTCCTGATTCCTGATTGATCATTCCTCATTCCTGATTGATCATTCCTGATTCCTGATATATCATTCATCATTCCTGATTCATCATTCCTGATTCCTGATTCGTCATTCCTCTTTCCTGATTCATCATTCCTGATTCCTGATATATCATTCATCATTCCTGATTCATCATTCCTGATTCCTGATTCATCATTCCTGATTCCTGATTCATCATTCATCATTCCTGATTCATCATTCCTCATTCCTGATTCATCATTCCTCATTCCTGATTCATCATTCCTCATTCCTGATTGATCATTCCTCATTCCTGATTCATCATTCCTGATTCTTGATTCATCATTCCTGATTCCTGATTAATCACTCCTGATTCCTGATTCCTGATTCATCATTCCTGATTCATCAATCCTGATTCATCATTCATCATTCCTGATTCATCATTCCTGATTCCTGATTCATCATTGCTGATTCCTGATTCATCATTCATCATTCCTGATTCCTGATTCATCATTCCTGATTCATCATTCATCATTCCTGATTCATCATTCATCATTCCTGATTCATCATTGCTGATTCCTGATTCATCATTCATCATTCCTGATTCATCATTGCTGATTCCTGATTCATCATTCATCATTCCTGAGTCATCATTCATCATTCCTGATTCCTGACTCATCATTCATCATTCCTGATTCATCATTCCTTTTTCCTGATTCATCATTCCTGATTCCTGATTCATCATTCCTGATTCGTGATTCCTGATTCATCATTCCCGATTCATCATTCATCATTCCTGATTCATCATTCCTGATTCCTGATTCCTGATTCATCATTCATCATTCCTGATTCATCATTCCTCATTCCTGATTCATCATTCCTGATTCCTGATTGATCATTCCTCATTCCTGATTAATCATTCCTCATTCCTGATTCATCATTCCTGATTCTTGATTCATCATTCCTGATTCCTGATTAATCACTCCTGATTCCTAATTCCTGATTCATCATTCCTGATTCATCATTCATCATTCCTGATTCATCATTCCTGATTCATCATTCCTGATTCCTGATTCATCATTGCTGATTCCTGATTCATAATTCATCATTCCTGATTCATCATTCATCATTCCTGATTCATCATTCATCATTCCTGATTCCTGATTCATCATTCATCATTCCTGATTCATCATTCATCATTCCTGATTCATCATTCCTGATTCCTGACTCATCATTCATCATTCCTGATTCATCATTCCTTATTCCTGATTCATCAATCCTGATTCCTGATTCATGATTCACCATTCCTGATTCCTGATTCGTCATTCCTCTTTCCTGATTCATCATTCCTGATTCCTGATATATCATTCATCATTCCTGATTCATCATTCCTGATTCCTGATTCATCATTCCTGATTCCTGATTCATCATTCATCATTCCTGATTCATCATTCCTCATTCCTGATTCATCATTACTCATTCCTGATTCATCATTCCTCATTCCTGATTGATCATTCCTCATTCCTGATTCATCATTCCTGATTCTTGATTCACCATTCCTGATTCCTGATTCGTCATTCCTCTTTCCTGATTCATCATTCCTGATTCCTGATACATCATTCATCATTCCTGATTCATCATTCCTGATTCCTGATTCATCATTCCTGATTCCTGATTCATCATTCCTGATTGATCATTCCTCATTCCTGATTCATCATTCCTGATTCCTGATTGATCATTCCTCATTCCTGATTGATCATTCCTGATTCCTGATATATCATTCATCATTCCTGATTCATCATTCCTGATTCCTGATTCGTCATTCCTCTTTCCTGATTCATCATTCCTGATTCCTGATATATCATTCATCATTCCTGATTCATCATTCCTGATTCCTGATTCATCATTCCTGATTCCTGATTCATCATTCATCATTCCTGATTCATCATTCCTCATTCCTAATTCATCATTCCTCATTCCTGATTCATCATTCCTCATTCCTGATTGATCATTCCTCATTCCTGATTCATCATTCCTGATTCTTGATTCATCATTCCTGATTCCTGATTAATCACTCCTGATTCCTGATTCCTGATTCATCATTCCTGATTCATCAATCCTGATTCATCATTCATCATTCCTGATTCATCATTCCTGATTCCTGATTCATCATTGCTGATTCCTGATTCATCATTCATCATTCCTGATTCCTGATTCATCATTCCTGATTCATCATTCATCATTCCTGATTCATCATTCATCATTCCTGATTCATCATTGCTGATTCCTGATTCATCATTCATCATTCCTGATTCATCATTGCTGATTCCTGATTCATCATTCATCATTCCTGAGTCATCATTCATCATTCCTGATTCATCATTCCTTATTCCTGATTCATCATTCCTGATTCCTGATTCATCATTCCTGATTCGTGATTCCTGATTCATCATTCCCGATTCATCATTCATCATTCCTGATTCATCATTCCTGATTCCTGATTCCTGATTCATCATTCATCATTCCTGATTCATCATTCCTCATTCCTGATTCATCATTCCTGATTCCTGATTGATCATTCCTCATTCCTGATTAATCATTCCTCATTCCTGATTCATCATTCCTGATTCTTGATTCATCATTCCTGATTCCTGATTAATCACTCCTGATTCCTAATTCCTGATTCATCATTCCTGATTCATCATTCATCATTCCTGATTCATCATTCCTGATTCATCATTCCTGATTCCTGATTCATCATTGCTGATTCCTGATTCATAATTCATCATTCCTGATTCCTGATTCATCATTCCTGATTCATCATTCATCATTCCTGATTCATCATTCATCATTCCTGAATCATCATTCCTGATTCCTGATTCCTGATTCATCATTCCTGATTCATCATTCCTGATTCCTGATTCATCATTGCTGATTCCTGATTCATCATTCATCATTGCTGATTCATCATTCCTGATTCATCATTCCTGATTCATCATTCATCATTCCTGATTCATCATTCCTGATTCCTGATTCCTGATTCATCATTCCTGATTCATCATTCCTGATTTCTGATTCATCATTCATCATTCCTGATTCCTGATTCATCATTCCTGATTCATCATTCCTGATCCATCATTCATCATTCCTGATTCATCATTCCTGATTCCTGATTCATCATTGCTGATTCCTGATTCATCATTCATCATTCCTGATTCCTGATTCATCATTCCTGATTCATCATTCATCATTCCTGATTCCTGATTCATCATTCCTGATTCATCATTCATCATTCCTGATTCAGCATTCATAATTCCTGAATCATCATTCCTGATTCCTGATTCATCATTCCTGATTCCTGATTCATCATTCCTGATTCATAATTCCTGATTCATCAATCCTGATTCCTGATTGATCATTCCTCATTCCATATTGATCATTCCTCATTCCTGATTCATCATTCCTGATTCCTGATTCATCATTCCTGATTCCTGATTCATCATTGCTGATTCCTGATTCATCATTCATCATTCCTGATTCCTGATTCATCATTGCTGATTCCTGATTCATCATTCATCATTCCTGATTCCTGATTCATCATTCCTGATTCATCATTCATCATTCCTGATTCATCATTCATCATTCCTGATTCATCATTCCTGATTCATCAATCCTGATTCCTGATTGATCATTCCTCATTCCATATTGATCATTCCTCATTCCTGATTCATCATTCCTGATTCCTGATTCATCATTCCTGATTCCTGATTAATCACTCCTGATTCCTGATTCCTGATTCCTGATTCATCATTCCTGATTCATCAATCCTGATTCATCATTCATCATTCCTGATTCATCATTCCTGATTCCTGATTCATCATTGCTGATTCCTGATTCATCATTCATCATTCCTGATTCCTGATTCATCATTCCTGATTCATCATTCATCATTCCTGATTCATCATTCATCATTCCTGATTCATCATTGCTGATTCCTGATTCATCATTCATCATTCCTGATTCATCATTGCTGATTCCTGATTCATCATTCATCATTCCTGAGTCATCATTCATCATTCCTGATTCCTGACTCATCATTGCTGATTCCTGATTCATCATTCATCATTGCTGATTCATCATTCCTGATTCATCATTCCTGATTCATCATTCATCATTCCTGATTCATCATTCCTGATTCCTGATTCCTGATTCATCATTCCTGATTCATCATTCCTGATTTCTGATTCATCATTCATCATTCCTGATTCCTGATTCATCATTCCTGATTCATCATTCCTGATCCATCATTCATCATTCCTGATTCATCATTCCTGATTCCTGATTCATCATTGCTGATTCCTGATTCATCATTCATCATTCCTGATTCCTGATTCATCATTGCTGATTCCTGATTCATCATTCATCATTCCTGATTCCTGATTCATCATTCCTGATTCATCATTCATCATTCCTGATTCATCATTCATCATTCCTGATTCATCATTGCTGATTCCTGATTCATCATTCATCATTCCTGATTCATCATTGCTGATTCCTGATTCATCATTCATCATTCCTGAGTCATCATTCATCATTCCTGATTCCTGACTCATCATTGCTGATTCCTGATTCATCATTCATCATTGCTGATTCATCATTCCTGATTCATCATTCCTGATTCATCATTCATCATTCCTGATTCATCATTCCTGATTCCTGATTCCTGATTCATCATTCCTGATTCATCATTCCTGATTTCTGATTCATCATTCATCATTCCTGATTCCTGATTCATCATTCCTGATTCATCATTCCTGATCCATCATTCATCATTCCTGATTCATCATTCCTGATTCCTGATTCATCATTGCTGATTCCTGATTCATCATTCATCATTCCTGATTCCTGATTCATCATTCCTGATTCATCATTCATCATTCCTGATTCCTGATTCATCATTCCTGATTCATCATTCATCATTCCTGATTCAGCATTCATAATTCCTGAATCATCATTCCTGATTCCTGATTCATCATTCCTGATTCCTGATTCATCATTCCTGATTCATCATTCCTGATTCATCAATCCTGATTCCTGATTGATCATTCCTCATTCCATATTGATCATTCCTCATTCCTGATTCATCATTCCTGATTCCTGATTCATCATTCCTGATTCCTGATTAATCACTCCTGATTCCTGATTCCTGATTCCTGATTCATCATTCCTGATTCATCAATCCTGATTCCTGATTGATCATTCCTCATTCCATATTGATCATTCCTCATTCCTGATTCATCATTCCTGATTCCTGATTCATCATTCCTGATTCCTGATTAATCACTCCTGATTCCTGATTCCTGATTCCTGATTCATCATTCCTGATTCATCAATCCTGATTCATCATTCATCATTCCTGATTCATCATTCCTGATTCCTGATTCATCATTGCTGATTCCTGATTCATCATTCATCATTCCTGATTCCTGATTCATCATTCCTGATTCATCATTCATCATTCCTGATTCATCATTCATCATTCCTGATTCATCATTGCTGATTCCTGATTCATCATTCATCATTCCTGATTCATCATTGCTGATTCCTGATTCATCATTCATCATTCCTGAGTCATCATTCATCATTCCTGATTCCTGACTCATCATTCATCATTCCTGATTCATCATTCCTTATTCCTGATTCATCATTCCTGATTCCTGATTCATCATTCCTGATTCGTGATTCCTGATTCATCATTCCCGATTCATCATTCATCATTCCTGATTCATCATTCCTGATTCCTGATTCCTGATTCATCATTCATCATTCCTGATTCATCATTCCTCATTCCTGATTCATCATTCCTGATTCCTGATTGATCATTCCTCATTCCTGATTAATCATTCCTCATTCCTGATTCATCATTCCTGATTCTTGATTCATCATTCCTGATTCCTGATTAATCACTCCTGATTCCTAATTCCTGATTCATCATTCCTGATTCATCATTCATCATTCCTGATTCATCATTCCTGATTCATCATTCCTGATTCCTGATTCATCATTGCTGATTCCTGATTCATAATTCATCATTCCTGATTCCTGAGTCATCATTCCTGATTCATCATTCATCATTCCTGATTCATCATTCATCATTCCTGAATCATCATTCCTGATTCCTGATTCCTGATTCATCATTCCTGATTCATCATTCCTGATTCCTGATTCATCATTGCTGATTCCTGATTCATCATTGCTGATTCCTGATTCATCATTCATCATTGCTGATTCATCATTCCTGATTCATCATTCCTGATTCATCATTCATCATTCCTGATTCATCATTCCTGATTCCTGATTCCTGATTCATCATTCCTGATTCATCATTCCTGATTACTGATTCATCATTCATCATTCCTGATTCCTGATTCATCATTCCTGATTCATCATTCCTGATCCATCATTCATCATTCCTGATTCATCATTCCTGATTCCTGATTCATCATTGCTGATTCCTGATTCATCATTCATCATTCCTGATTCCTGATTCATCATTCCTGATTCATCATTCATCATTCCTGATTCCTGATTCATCATTCCTGATTCATCATTCATCATTCCTGATTCAGCATTCATAATTCCTGAATCATCATTCCTGATTCCTGATTCATCATTCCTGATTCCTGATTCATCATTCCTGATTCATCATTCCTGATTCATCAATCCTGATTCCTGATTGATCATTCCTCATTCCATATTGATCATTCCTCATTCCTGATTCATCATTCCTGATTCCTGATTCATCATTCCTGATTCCTGATTAATCACTCCTGATTCCTGATTCCTGATTCCTGATTCATCATTCCTGATTCATCATTCCTCATTCCTGATTCATCATTGCTGATTCCTGATTCATCATTCATCATTCCTGATTCCTGATTCATCATTCCTGATTCATCATTCATCATTCCTGATTGATCATTGCTGATTCCTGATTCATCATTCCTGATTCCTGATTCATCATTCCTGATTGCTGATTCATCATTCCTGATGCATCATTCCTGATTCATCATTCCTGATTCCTGTTTCATTATTCCTGATTCCTGATTCATCATTCCTGATTCATGATTCACCATTCCTGATTCCTGATTCGTCATTCCTCTTTCCTGATTCATCATTCCTGATTCCTGATACATCATTCATCATTCCTGATTCATCATTCCTGATTCCTGATTCATCATTCCTGATTCCTGATTCATCATTCATCATTCCTGATTCATCATTCCTCATTCCTGATTCATCATTCCTGATTCCTGATTTATCATTCCTCATTCCTGATTGATCATTCCTCATTCCTGATTCATCATTCCTGATTCTTGATTCATCATTCCTGATTCCTGATTAATCACTCCTGATTCCTGATTCCTGATTCATCATTCCTGATTCATCAATCCTGATTCATCATTCATCATTCCTGATTCATCATTCCTGATTCCTGATTCATCATTGCTGATTCCTGATTCATCATTCCTGATTCCTGATTCATCATTCCTGATTCATCATTCATCATTCCTGATTCATCATTCATCATTCCTGATTCATCATTGCTGATTCCTGATTCATCATTCATCATTCCTGATTCCTGATTCATCATTCATCATTCCTGATTCATCATTCATCATTCCTGATTCATCATTCCTGATTCCTGACTCATCATTCATCATTCCTGATTCATCATTCCTTATTCCTGATTCATCAATCCTGATTCCTGATTCATGATTCACCATTCCTGATTCCTGATTCGTCATTCCTCTTTCCTGATTCATCATTCCTGATTCCTGATATATCATTCATCATTCCTGATTCATCATTCCTGATTCCTGATTCATCATTCCTGATTCCTGATTCATCATTCATCATTCCTGATTCATCATTCCTCATTCCTGATTCATCATTACTCATTCCTGATTCATCATTCCTCATTCCTGATTGATCATTCCTCATTCCTGATTCATCATTCCTGATTCTTGATTCATCATTCCTGATTCCTGATTAATCACTCCTGATTTCTGATTCCTGATTCATCATTCCTGATTCATCAATCCTATTTCATCATTCATCATTCCTGATTCATCATTCCTGATTCCTGATTCATCATTGCTGATTCCTGATTCATCATTCATCATTCCTGATTCCTGATTCATCATTCCTGATTCATCATTCATCATTCCTGATTCATCATTCCTCATTCCTGATTCATCATTCCTCATTCCTGATTCATCATTCCTCATTCCTGATTGATCATTCCTCATTCCTGATTCATCATTCCTGATTCTTGATTCATCATTCCTGATTCCTGATTAATCACTCCTGATTCCTGATTCCTGATTCATCATTCCTGATTCATCAATCCTGATTCATCATTCATCATTCCTGATTCATCATTCCTGATTCCTGATTCATCATTGCTGATTCCTGATTCATCATTCATCATTCCTGATTCCTGATTCATCATTCCTGATTCATCATTCCTGATTCATCATTCATCATTCCTGATTCATCATTGCTGATTCCTGATTCATCATTCATCATTCCTGATTCATCATTGCTGATTCCTGATTCATCATTCATCATTCCTGATTCATCATTCATCATTCCTGATTCATCATTCCTGATTCCTGACTCATCATTCATCATTCCTGATTCATCATTCCTTATTCCTGATTCATCATTCCTGATTCCTGATTCATCATTCATCATTCCTGATTCCTGATTCATCATTCCTGATTCCTGATTCCTGATTCATCATTCCCGATTCATCATTCATCATTCCTGATTCATCATTCCTGATTCCTGATTCCTGATTCATCATTCATTATTCCTGATTCATCATTCCTCATTCCTGATTAATCATTCCTCATTCCTGATTCATCATTCCTGATTCTTGATTCATCTTTCCTGATTCCTGATTAATCACTCCTGATTCCTGATTCATCATTCCTGATTCATCATTCATCATTCCTGATTCATCATTCCTGATTCATCATTCCTGATTCCTGATTCATCATTGCTGATTCCTGATTCATAATTCATCATTCCTGATTCCTGATTCATCATTCCTGATTCATCATTCATCATTCCTGATTCATCATTCATCATTCCTGAATCATCATTCCTGATTCCTGATTCCTGATTCATCATTCCTGATTCATCATTCCTGATTCCTGATTCATCATTGCTGATTCCTGATTCATCATTCATCATTGCTGATTCATCATTCCTAATTCATCATTCCTGATTCATCATTCATCATTCCTGATTCATCATTCCTGATTCCTGATTCCTGATTCATCATTCCTGATTCATCATTCCTGATTACTGATTCATCATTCATCATTCCTGATTCCTGATTCATCATTCCTGATTCATCATTCCTGATCCATCATTCATCATTCCTGATTCATCATTCCTGATTCCTGATTCATCATTGCTGATTCCTGATTCATCATTCATCATTCCTGATTCCTGATTCATCATTCCTGATTCATCATTCATCATTCCTGATTCCTGATTCATCATTCCTGATTCATCATTCATCATTCCTGATTCAGCATTCATAATTCCTGAATCATCATTCCTGATTCCTGATTCATCATTCCTGATTCCTGATTCATCATTCCTGATTCATCATTCCTGATTCATCAATCCTGATTCCTGATTGATCATTCCTCATTCCATATTGATCATTCCTCATTCCTGATTCATCATTCCTGATTCCTGATTCATCATTCCTGATTCCTGATTAATCACTCCTGATTCCTGATTCCTGATTCCTGATTCATCATTCCTGATTCATCATTCCTCATTCCTGATTCATCATTGCTGATTCCTGATTCATCATTCATCATTCCTGATTCCTGATTCATCATTCCTGATTCATCATTCATCATTCCTGATTGATCATTGCTGATTCCTGATTCATCATTCCTGATTCCTGATTCATCATTCCTGATTGCTGATTCATCATTCCTGATGCATCATTCCTGATTCATCATTCCTGATTCCTGTTTCATTATTCCTGATTCCTGATTCATCATTCCTGATTCATGATTCACCATTCCTGATTCCTGATTCGTCATTCCTCTTTCCTGATTCATCATTCCTGATTCCTGATACATCATTCATCATTCCTGATTCATCATTCCTGATTCCTGATTCATCATTCCTGATTCCTGATTCATCATTCATCATTCCTGATTCATCATTCCTCATTCCTGATTCATCATTCCTGATTCCTGATTTATCATTCCTCATTCCTGATTGATCATTCCTCATTCCTGATTCATCATTCCTGATTCTTGATTCATCATTCCTGATTCCTGATTAATCACTCCTGATTCCTGATTCCTGATTCATCATTCCTGATTCATCAATCCTGATTCATCATTCATCATTCCTGATTCATCATTCCTGATTCCTGATTCATCATTGCTGATTCCTGATTCATCATTCCTGATTCCTGATTCATCATTCCTGATTCATCATTCATCATTCCTGATTCATCATTCATCATTCCTGATTCATCATTGCTGATTCCTGATTCATCATTCATCATTCCTGATTCCTGATTCATCATTCATCATTCCTGATTCATCATTCATCATTCCTGATTCATCATTCCTGATTCCTGACTCATCATTCATCATTCCTGATTCATCATTCCTTATTCCTGATTCATCAATCCTGATTCCTGATTCATGATTCACCATTCCTGATTCCTGATTCGTCATTCCTCTTTCCTGATTCATCATTCCTGATTCCTGATATATCATTCATCATTCCTGATTCATCATTCCTGATTCCTGATTCATCATTCCTGATTCCTGATTCATCATTCATCATTCCTGATTCATCATTCCTGATTCCTGATTCCTGATTCATCATTCATCATTCCTGATTCATCATTCCTCATTCCTGATTCATCATTCCTGATTCCTGATTGATCATTCCTCATTCCTGATTAATCATTCCTCATTCCTGATTCATCATTCCTGATTCTTGATTCATCATTCCTGATTCCTGATTAATCACTCCTGATTCCTAATTCCTGATTCATCATTCCTGATTCATCATTCATCATTCCTGATTCATCATTCCTGATTCATCATTCCTGATTCCTGATTCATCATTGCTGATTCCTGATTCATAATTCATCATTCCTGATTCATCATTCATCATTCCTGATTCATCATTGCTGATTCCTGATTCATCATTCATCATTCCTGATTCCTGATTCATCATTCATCATTCCTGATTCATCATTCATCATTCCTGATTCATCATTCCTGATTCCTGACTCATCATTCATCATTCCTGATTCATCATTCCTTATTCCTGATTCATCAATCCTGATTCCTGATTCATGATTCACCATTCCTGATTCCTGATTCGTCATTCCTCTTTCCTGATTCATCATTCCTGATTCCTGATATATCATTCATCATTCCTGATTCATCATTCCTGATTCCTGATTCATCATTCCTGATTCCTGATTCATCATTCATCATTCCTGATTCATCATTCCTCATTCCTGATTCATCATTACTCATTCCTGATTCATCATTCCTCATTCCTGATTGATCATTCCTCATTCCTGATTCATCATTCCTGATTCTTGATTCACCATTCCTGATTCCTGATTCGTCATTCCTCTTTCCTGATTCATCATTCCTGATTCCTGATACATCATTCATCATTCCTGATTCATCATTCCTGATTCCTGATTCATCATTCCTGATTCCTGATTCATCATTCCTGATTGATCATTCCTCATTCCTGATTCATCATTCCTGATTCCTGATTGATCATTCCTCATTCCTGATTGATCATTCCTGATTCCTGATATATCATTCATCATTCCTGATTCATCATTCCTGATTCCTGATTCGTCATTCCTCTTTCCTGATTCATCATTCCTGATTCCTGATATATCATTCATCATTCCTGATTCATCATTCCTGATTCCTGATTCATCATTCCTGATTCCTGATTCATCATTCATCATTCCTGATTCATCATTCCTCATTCCTAATTCATCATTCCTCATTCCTGATTCATCATTCCTCATTCCTGATTGATCATTCCTCATTCCTGATTCATCATTCCTGATTCTTGATTCATCATTCCTGATTCCTGATTAATCACTCCTGATTCCTGATTCCTGATTCATCATTCCTGATTCATCAATCCTGATTCATCATTCATCATTCCTGATTCATCATTCCTGATTCCTGATTCATCATTGCTGATTCCTGATTCATCATTCATCATTCCTGATTCCTGATTCATCATTCCTGATTCATCATTCATCATTCCTGATTCATCATTCATCATTCCTGATTCATCATTGCTGATTCCTGATTCATCATTCATCATTCCTGATTCATCATTGCTGATTCCTGATTCATCATTCATCATTCCTGAGTCATCATTCATCATTCCTGATTCATCATTCCTTATTCCTGATTCATCATTCCTGATTCCTGATTCATCATTCCTGATTCGTGATTCCTGATTCATCATTCCCGATTCATCATTCATCATTCCTGATTCATCATTCCTGATTCCTGATTCCTGATTCATCATTCATCATTCCTGATTCATCATTCCTCATTCCTGATTCATCATTCCTGATTCCTGATTGATCATTCCTCATTCCTGATTAATCATTCCTCATTCCTGATTCATCATTCCTGATTCTTGATTCATCATTCCTGATTCCTGATTAATCACTCCTGATTCCTAATTCCTGATTCATCATTCCTGATTCATCATTCATCATTCCTGATTCATCATTCCTGATTCATCATTCCTGATTCCTGATTCATCATTGCTGATTCCTGATTCATAATTCATCATTCCTGATTCCTGATTCATCATTCCTGATTCATCATTCATCATTCCTGATTCATCATTCATCATTCCTGAATCATCATTCCTGATTCCTGATTCCTGATTCATCATTCCTGATTCATCATTCCTGATTCCTGATTCATCATTGCTGATTCCTGATTCATCATTCATCATTGCTGATTCATCATTCCTGATTCATCATTCCTGATTCATCATTCATCATTCCTGATTCATCATTCCTGATTCCTGATTCCTGATTCATCATTCCTGATTCATCATTCCTGATTTCTGATTCATCATTCATCATTCCTGATTCCTGATTCATCATTCCTGATTCATCATTCCTGATCCATCATTCATCATTCCTGATTCATCATTCCTGATTCCTGATTCATCATTGCTGATTCCTGATTCATCATTCATCATTCCTGATTCCTGATTCATCATTCCTGATTCATCATTCATCATTCCTGATTCCTGATTCATCATTCCTGATTCATCATTCATCATTCCTGATTCAGCATTCATAATTCCTGAATCATCATTCCTGATTCCTGATTCATCATTCCTGATTCCTGATTCATCTTTCCTGATTCATAATTCCTGATTCATCAATCCTGATTCCTGATTGATCATTCCTCATTCCATATTGATCATTCCTCATTCCTGATTCATCATTCCTGATTCCTGATTCATCATTCCTGATTCCTGATTAATCACTCCTGATTCCTGATTCCTGATTCCTGATTCATCATTCCTGATTCATCAATCCTGATTCCTGATTGATCATTCCTCATTCCATATTGATCATTCCTCATTCCTGATTCATCATTCCTGATTCCTGATTCATCATTCCTGATTCCTGATTAATCACTCCTGATTCCTGATTCCTGATTCCTGATTCATCATTCCTGATTCATCAATCCTGATTCATCATTCATCATTCCTGATTCATCATTCCTGATTCCTGATTCATCATTGCTGATTCCTGATTCATCATTCATCATTCCTGATTCCTGATTCATCATTCCTGATTCATCATTCATCATTCCTGATTCATCATTCATCATTCCTGATTCATCATTCCTGATTCATCAATCCTGATTCCTGATTGATCATTCCTCATTCCATATTGATCATTCCTCATTCCTGATTCATCATTCCTGATTCCTGATTCATCATTCCTGATTCCTGATTAATCACTCCTGATTCCTGATTCCTGATTCCTGATTCATCATTCCTGATTCATCAATCCTGATTCATCATTCATCATTCCTGATTCATCATTCCTGATTCCTGATTCATCATTGCTGATTCCTGATTCATCATTCATCATTCCTGATTCCTGATTCATCATTCCTGATTCATCATTCATCATTCCTGATTCATCATTCATCATTCCTGATTCATCATTGCTGATTCCTGATTCATCATTCATCATTCCTGATTCATCATTGCTGATTCCTGATTCATCATTCATCATTCCTGAGTCATCATTCATCATTCCTGATTCCTGACTCATCATTGCTGATTCCTGATTCATCATTCATCATTGCTGATTCATCATTCCTGATTCATCATTCCTGATTCATCATTCATCATTCCTGATTCATCATTCCTGATTCCTGATTCCTGATTCATCATTCCTGATTCATCATTCCTGATTTCTGATTCATCATTCATCATTCCTGATTCCTGATTCATCATTCCTGATTCATCATTCCTGATCCATCATTCATCATTCCTGATTCATCATTCCTGATTCCTGATTCATCATTGCTGATTCCTGATTCATCATTCATCATTCCTGATTCCTGATTCATCATTCCTGATTCATCATTCATCATTCCTGATTCCTGATTCATCATTCCTGATTCATCATTCATCATTCCTGATTCAGCATTCATAATTCCTGAATCATCATTCCTGATTCCTGATTCATCATTCCTGATTCCTGATTCATCATTCCTGATTCATCATTCCTGATTCATCAATCCTGATTCCTGATTGATCATTCCTCATTCCATATTGATCATTCCTCATTCCTGATTCATCATTCCTGATTCCTGATTCATCATTCCTGATTCCTGATTAATCACTCCTGATTCCTGATTCCTGATTCCTGATTCATCATTCCTGATTCATCAATCCTGATTCCTGATTGATCATTCCTCATTCCATATTGATCATTCCTCATTCCTGATTCATCATTCCTGATTCCTGATTCATCATTCCTGATTCCTGATTAATCACTCCTGATTCCTGATTCCTGATTCCTGATTCATCATTCCTGATTCATCAATCCTGATTCATCATTCATCATTCCTGATTCATCATTCCTGATTCCTGATTCATCATTGCTGATTCCTGATTCATCATTCATCATTCCTGATTCCTGATTCATCATTCCTGATTCATCATTCATCATTCCTGATTCATCATTCATCATTCCTGATTCATCATTGCTGATTCCTGATTCATCATTCATCATTCCTGATTCATCATTGCTGATTCCTGATTCATCATTCATCATTCCTGAGTCATCATTCATCATTCCTGATTCCTGACTCATCATTCATCATTCCTGATTCATCATTCCTTATTCCTGATTCATCATTCCTGATTCCTGATTCATCATTCCTGATTCGTGATTCCTGATTCATCATTCCCGATTCATCATTCATCATTCCTGATTCATCATTCCTGATTCCTGATTCCTGATTCATCATTCATCATTCCTGATTCATCATTCCTCATTCCTGATTCATCATTCCTGATTCCTGATTGATCATTCCTCATTCCTGATTAATCATTCCTCATTCCTGATTCATCATTCCTGATTCTTGATTCATCATTCCTGATTCCTGATTAATCACTCCTGATTCCTAATTCCTGATTCATCATTCCTGATTCATCATTCATCATTCCTGATTCATCATTCCTGATTCATCATTCCTGATTCCTGATTCATCATTGCTGATTCCTGATTCATAATTCATCATTCCTGATTCCTGAGTCATCATTCCTGATTCATCATTCATCATTCCTGATTCATCATTCATCATTCCTGAATCATCATTCCTGATTCCTGATTCCTGATTCATCATTCCTGATTCATCATTCCTGATTCCTGATTCATCATTGCTGATTCCTGATTCATCATTCATCATTGCTGATTCATCATTCCTGATTCATCATTCCTGATTCATCATTCATCATTCCTGATTCATCATTCCTGATTCCTGATTCCTGATTCATCATTCCTGATTCATCATTCCTGATTACTGATTCATCATTCATCATTCCTGATTCCTGATTCATCATTCCTGATTCATCATTCCTGATCCATCATTCATCATTCCTGATTCATCATTCCTGATTCCTGATTCATCATTGCTGATTCCTGATTCATCATTCATCATTCCTGATTCCTGATTCATCATTCCTGATTCATCATTCATCATTCCTGATTCCTGATTCATCATTCCTGATTCATCATTCATCATTCCTGATTCAGCATTCATAATTCCTGAATCATCATTCCTGATTCCTGATTCATCATTCCTGATTCCTGATTCATCATTCCTGATTCATCATTCCTGATTCATCAATCCTGATTCCTGATTGATCATTCCTCATTCCATATTGATCATTCCTCATTCCTGATTCATCATTCCTGATTCCTGATTCATCATTCCTGATTCCTGATTAATCACTCCTGATTCCTGATTCCTGATTCCTGATTCATCATTCCTGATTCATCATTCCTCATTCCTGATTCATCATTGCTGATTCCTGATTCATCATTCATCATTCCTGATTCCTGATTCATCATTCCTGATTCATCATTCATCATTCCTGATTGATCATTGCTGATTCCTGATTCATCATTCCTGATTCCTGATTCATCATTCCTGATTGCTGATTCATCATTCCTGATGCATCATTCCTGATTCATCATTCCTGATTCCTGTTTCATTATTCCTGATTCCTGATTCATCATTCCTGATTCATGATTCACCATTCCTGATTCCTGATTCGTCATTCCTCTTTCCTGATTCATCATTCCTGATTCCTGATACATCATTCATCATTCCTGATTCATCATTCCTGATTCCTGATTCATCATTCCTGATTCCTGATTCATCATTCATCATTCCTGATTCATCATTCCTCATTCCTGATTCATCATTCCTGATTCCTGATTTATCATTCCTCATTCCTGATTGATCATTCCTCATTCCTGATTCATCATTCCTGATTCTTGATTCATCATTCCTGATTCCTGATTAATCACTCCTGATTCCTGATTCCTGATTCATCATTCCTGATTCATCAATCCTGATTCATCATTCATCATTCCTGATTCATCATTCCTGATTCCTGATTCATCATTGCTGATTCCTGATTCATCATTCCTGATTCCTGATTCATCATTCCTGATTCATCATTCATCATTCCTGATTCATCATTCATCATTCCTGATTCATCATTGCTGATTCCTGATTCATCATTCATCATTCCTGATTCCTGATTCATCATTCATCATTCCTGATTCATCATTCATCATTCCTGATTCATCATTCCTGATTCCTGACTCATCATTCATCATTCCTGATTCATCATTCCTTATTCCTGATTCATCAATCCTGATTCCTGATTCATGATTCACCATTCCTGATTCCTGATTCGTCATTCCTCTTTCCTGATTCATCATTCCTGATTCCTGATATATCATTCATCATTCCTGATTCATCATTCCTGATTCCTGATTCATCATTCCTGATTCCTGATTCATCATTCATCATTCCTGATTCATCATTCCTCATTCCTGATTCATCATTACTCATTCCTGATTCATCATTCCTCATTCCTGATTGATCATTCCTCATTCCTGATTCATCATTCCTGATTCTTGATTCATCATTCCTGATTCCTGATTAATCACTCCTGATTTCTGATTCCTGATTCATCATTCCTGATTCATCAATCCTATTTCATCATTCATCATTCCTGATTCATCATTCCTGATTCCTGATTCATCATTGCTGATTCCTGATTCATCATTCATCATTCCTGATTCCTGATTCATCATTCCTGATTCATCATTCATCATTCCTGATTCATCATTCCTCATTCCTGATTCATCATTCCTCATTCCTGATTCATCATTCCTCATTCCTGATTGATCATTCCTCATTCCTGATTCATCATTCCTGATTCTTGATTCATCATTCCTGATTCCTGATTAATCACTCCTGATTCCTGATTCCTGATTCATCATTCCTGATTCATCAATCCTGATTCATCATTCATCATTCCTGATTCATCATTCCTGATTCCTGATTCATCATTGCTGATTCCTGATTCATCATTCATCATTCCTGATTCCTGATTCATCATTCCTGATTCATCATTCCTGATTCATCATTCATCATTCCTGATTCATCATTGCTGATTCCTGATTCATCATTCATCATTCCTGATTCATCATTGCTGATTCCTGATTCATCATTCATCATTCCTGATTCATCATTCATCATTCCTGATTCATCATTCCTGATTCCTGACTCATCATTCATCATTCCTGATTCATCATTCCTTATTCCTGATTCATCATTCCTGATTCCTGATTCATCATTCATCATTCCTGATTCCTGATTCATCATTCCTGATTCCTGATTCCTGATTCATCATTCCCGATTCATCATTCATCATTCCTGATTCATCATTCCTGATTCCTGATTCCTGATTCATCATTCATTATTCCTGATTCATCATTCCTCATTCCTGATTAATCATTCCTCATTCCTGATTCATCATTCCTGATTCTTGATTCATCTTTCCTGATTCCTGATTAATCACTCCTGATTCCTGATTCATCATTCCTGATTCATCATTCATCATTCCTGATTCATCATTCCTGATTCATCATTCCTGATTCCTGATTCATCATTGCTGATTCCTGATTCATAATTCATCATTCCTGATTCCTGATTCATCATTCCTGATTCATCATTCATCATTCCTGATTCATCATTCATCATTCCTGAATCATCATTCCTGATTCCTGATTCCTGATTCATCATTCCTGATTCATCATTCCTGATTCCTGATTCATCATTGCTGATTCCTGATTCATCATTCATCATTGCTGATTCATCATTCCTAATTCATCATTCCTGATTCATCATTCATCATTCCTGATTCATCATTCCTGATTCCTGATTCCTGATTCATCATTCCTGATTCATCATTCCTGATTACTGATTCATCATTCATCATTCCTGATTCCTGATTCATCATTCCTGATTCATCATTCCTGATCCATCATTCATCATTCCTGATTCATCATTCCTGATTCCTGATTCATCATTGCTGATTCCTGATTCATCATTCATCATTCCTGATTCCTGATTCATCATTCCTGATTCATCATTCATCATTCCTGATTCCTGATTCATCATTCCTGATTCATCATTCATCATTCCTGATTCAGCATTCATAATTCCTGAATCATCATTCCTGATTCCTGATTCATCATTCCTGATTCCTGATTCATCATTCCTGATTCATCATTCCTGATTCATCAATCCTGATTCCTGATTGATCATTCCTCATTCCATATTGATCATTCCTCATTCCTGATTCATCATTCCTGATTCCTGATTCATCATTCCTGATTCCTGATTAATCACTCCTGATTCCTGATTCCTGATTCCTGATTCATCATTCCTGATTCATCATTCCTCATTCCTGATTCATCATTGCTGATTCCTGATTCATCATTCATCATTCCTGATTCCTGATTCATCATTCCTGATTCATCATTCATCATTCCTGATTGATCATTGCTGATTCCTGATTCATCATTCCTGATTCCTGATTCATCATTCCTGATTGCTGATTCATCATTCCTGATGCATCATTCCTGATTCATCATTCCTGATTCCTGTTTCATTATTCCTGATTCCTGATTCATCATTCCTGATTCATGATTCACCATTCCTGATTCCTGATTCGTCATTCCTCTTTCCTGATTCATCATTCCTGATTCCTGATACATCATTCATCATTCCTGATTCATCATTCCTGATTCCTGATTCATCATTCCTGATTCCTGATTCATCATTCATCATTCCTGATTCATCATTCCTCATTCCTGATTCATCATTCCTGATTCCTGATTTATCATTCCTCATTCCTGATTGATCATTCCTCATTCCTGATTCATCATTCCTGATTCTTGATTCATCATTCCTGATTCCTGATTAATCACTCCTGATTCCTGATTCCTGATTCATCATTCCTGATTCATCAATCCTGATTCATCATTCATCATTCCTGATTCATCATTCCTGATTCCTGATTCATCATTGCTGATTCCTGATTCATCATTCCTGATTCCTGATTCATCATTCCTGATTCATCATTCATCATTCCTGATTCATCATTCATCATTCCTGATTCATCATTGCTGATTCCTGATTCATCATTCATCATTCCTGATTCCTGATTCATCATTCATCATTCCTGATTCATCATTCATCATTCCTGATTCATCATTCCTGATTCCTGACTCATCATTCATCATTCCTGATTCATCATTCCTTATTCCTGATTCATCAATCCTGATTCCTGATTCATGATTCACCATTCCTGATTCCTGATTCGTCATTCCTCTTTCCTGATTCATCATTCCTGATTCCTGATATATCATTCATCATTCCTGATTCATCATTCCTGATTCCTGATTCATCATTCCTGATTCCTGATTCATCATTCATCATTCCTGATTCATCATTCCTCATTCCTGATTCATCATTACTCATTCCTGATTCATCATTCCTCATTCCTGATTGATCATTCCTCATTCCTGATTCATCATTCCTGATTCTTGATTCATCATTCCTGATTCCTGATTAATCACTCCTGATTTCTGATTCCTGATTCATCATTCCTGATTCATCAATCCTATTTCATCATTCATCATTCCTGATTCATCATTCCTGATTCCTGATTCATCATTGCTGATTCCTGATTCATCATTCATCATTCCTGATTCCTGATTCATCATTCCTGATTCATCATTCATCATTCCTGATTCATCATTCCTCATTCCTGATTCATCATTCCTCATTCCTGATTCATCATTCCTCATTCCTGATTGATCATTCCTCATTCCTGATTCATCATTCCTGATTCTTGATTCATCATTCCTGATTCCTGATTAATCACTCCTGATTCCTGATTCCTGATTCATCATTCCTGATTCATCAATCCTGATTCATCATTCATCATTCCTGATTCATCATTCCTGATTCCTGATTCATCATTGCTGATTCCTGATTCATCATTCATCATTCCTGATTCCTGATTCATCATTCCTGATTCATCATTCCTGATTCATCATTCATCATTCCTGATTCATCATTGCTGATTCCTGATTCATCATTGCTGATTCCTGATTCATCATTGCTGATTCCTGATTCATCATTCATCATTCCTGATTCATCATTCATCATTCCTGATTCATCATTCCTGATTCCTGACTCATCATTCATCATTCCTGATTCATCATTCCTTATTCCTGATTCATCATTCCTGATTCCTGATTCATCATTCATCATTCCTGATTCCTGATTCATCATTCCTGATTCCTGATTCCTGATTCATCATTCCCGATTCATCATTCATCATTCCTGATTCATCATTCCTGATTCCTGATTCCTGATTCATCATTCATTATTCCTGATTCATCATTCCTCATTCCTGATTCATCATTCCTGATTCCTGGTTGATCATTCCTCATTCCTGATTCATCATTCCTGATTCTTGATTCATCATTCCTGATTCCTGATTAATCACTCCTGATTCCTAATTCCTGATTCATCATTCCTGATTCATCATTCATCATTCCTGATTCATCATTCATCATTCCTGATTCATCATTCCTGATTCCTGATTCATCATTGCTGATTCCTGATTCATAATTCATCATTCCTGATTCCTGATTCATCATTCCTGAGTCATCATTCATCATTCCTGATTCATCATTCCTTATTCCTGATTCATCATTCCTGATTCCTGATTCATCATTCATCAGTCATCATTCCTGATTCATCATTCATCATTCCTGATTCGTCATTCATCATTCCTGATTCATCATTCCTGATTCCTGATTCCTGATTCATCATTCCTGATTCCTGATTCCTGATTCATCATTACTGATTCATTATTCCTGATTCATCATTCATCATTCCTGATTCATCATTCCTGATTCCTGATTCCTGATTCATCATTCCTGATTCATCATTCCTGATTCATCATTCATCATTCCTGATTCATCATTCCTGATTCCTGATTCATCATTCCTGATTCCTGATTCATCATTCCTGATTCCTGATTCATCATTCCTGATTCATGATTCACCATTCCTGATTCCTGATTCCTCCTTCCTCTTTCCTGATTCATCATTCCTGATTCCTGATTCATCATTCCTGAATCCTGATTCATCATTCCTGATTCCTGATTAATCACTCCTGATTCCTGATTCCTGATTCCTGATTCATCATTCCTGATTCATCATTCCTGATTCCTGATTCATCATTGCTGATTCCTGATTCATCATTCATCATTCCTGATTCCTGATTCATCATTCCTGATTCATCATTCATCATTCCTGATTGATCATTGCTGATTCCTGATTCATCATTCCTGATTCCTGATTCATTATTCCTGATTGCTGATTCATCATTCCTGATGCATCATTCCTGATTCATCATTCATCATTCCTGATTGATCATTGCTGATTCCTGATTCATCATTCCTGATTCCTGATTCATTATTCCTGATTGCTGATTCATCATTCCTGATGCATCATTCCTGATTCATCATTCCTGATTCCTGTTTCATTATTCCTGATTCCTGATTGCTGAGTCGGCATTCCTCTTTCCTGATTCATCATTCCTGATTCCTGATACATCATTCATCATTCCTGATTCATCATTCCTGATTCCTGATTCATCATTCCTGATTCCTGATTCATCATTCCTGATTGATCATTCCTCATTCCTGATTCATCATTCCTGATTCCTGATTGATCATTCCTCATTCCTGATTGATCATTCCTCATTCCTGATTCATCATTCCTGATTCTTGATTTATCATTCCTGATTCCTGATTAATCACTCCTGATTCCTGATTCCTGATTCATCATTCCTGATTCATCAATCCTGATTCATCATTCATCATTCCTGATTCATCATTCCTGATTCCTGATTCATCATTGCTGATTCCTGATTCATCATTCATCATTCCTGATTCCTGATTCATCATTCCTGATTCATCATTCATCATTCCTGATTCATCATTCATCATTCCTGATTCATCATTCCTGATTCCTGACTCATCATTCATCATTCCTGATTCATCATTCCTTATTCCTGATTCATCATTCCTGATTCCTGATTCATGATTCACCATTCCTGATTCCTGATTCGTCATTCCTCTTTCCTGATTCATCATTCCTGATTCCTGATATATCATTCATCATTCCTGATTCATCATTCCTGATTCCTGATTCATCATTCCTGATTCCTGATTCATCATTCATCATTCCTGATTCATCATTCCTCATTCCTGATTCATCATTCCTCATTCCTGATTCATCATTCCTCATTCCTGATTGATCATTCCTCATTCCTGATTCATCAATCCTGATTCTTGATTCATCATTCCTGATTCCTGATTAATCACTCCTGATTCCTGATTCCTGATTCATCATTCCTGATTCATCAATCCTGATTCATCATTCATCATTCCTGATTCATCATTCCCGATTCCTGATTCATCATTGCTGATTCCTGATTCATCATTCATCATTCCCGATTCCTGATTCATCATTCCTGATTCATCATTCATCATTCCTGATTCATCATTCATCATTCCTGATTCATCATTGCTGATTCCTGATTCATCATTCATCATTCCTGATTCATCATTGCTGATTCCTGATTCATCATTCATCATTCCTGAGTCATCATTCATCATTCCTGATTCATCATTCCTGATTCCTGATTCATCATTCCTGATTGATCATTCCTCATTCCTGATTCATCATTCCTGATTCCTGATTGATCATTCCTCATTCCTGATTGATCATTCCTCATTCCTGATTCATCATTCCTGATTCTTGATTCATCATTCCTGATTCCTGATTAATCACTCCTGATTCCTGATTCCTGATTCATCATTCCTGATTCATCAATCCTGATTCATCAATCCTGATTCATCATTCATCATTCCTGATTCATCATTCCTGATTTCTGATTCATCATTGCTGATTCCTGATTCATCATTCATCATTCCTGATTCTTGATTCATCATTCCTGATTCCTGATTAATCACTCCTGATTCCTGATTCCTGATTCATCATTCCTGATTCATCAATCCTGATTCATCATTCATCATTCCTGATTCATCATTCCTGATTCCTGATTCATCATTGCTGATTCCTGATTCATCATTCATCATTCCTGATTCCTGATTCATCATTCCTGATTCATCATTCATCATTCCTGATTCATCATTCATCATTCCTGATTCATCATTGCTGATTTCTGATTCATCATTCATCATTCCTGATTCATCATTGCTGATTCCTGATTCATCATTCATCATTCCTGAGTCATCATTCATCATTCCTGATTCATCATTCCTGATTCCTGACTCATCATTCATCATTCCTGATTCATCATTCCTTATTCCTGATTCATCATTCCTGATTCCTGATTCATCATTCATCATTCCTGATTCATCATTCCTGATTCCTGATTCATCATTCCTGATTCCTGATTCCTGATTCATCATTCCCGATTCATCATTCATCATTCCTGATTCATCATTCCTGATTCCTGATTCCTGATTCATCATTCATCATTCCTGATTCATCATTCCTCATTCCTGATTCATCATTCCTGATTCCTGATTGATCATTCCTCATTCCTGATTAATCATTCCTCATTCCTGATTCATCATTCCTGATTCTTGATTCATCATTCCTGATTCCTGATTAATCACTCCTGATTCCTAATTCCTGATTCATCATTCCTGATTCATCATTCATCATTCCTGATTCATCATTCATCATTCCTGATTCATCATTCCTGATTCATCATTCCTGATTCCTGATTCATCATTGCTGATTCCTGATTCATAATTCATCATTCCTGATTCCTGATTCATCATTCCTGATTCATCATTCATCATTCCTGATTCATCATTCATCATTCCTGAATCATCATTCCTGATTCCTGATTCCTGATTCATCATTCCTGATTCATCATTCCTGATTCATCATTGCTGATTCCTGATTCATCATTCATCATTGCTGATTCATCATTCCTGATTCATCATTCCTGATTCATCATTCATCATTCCTGATTCATCATTCCTGATTCCTGATTCCTGATTCATCATTCCTGATTCATCATTCCTGATTTCTGATTCATCATTCATCATTCCTGATTCCTGATTCATCATTCCTGATTCATCATTCCTGATCCATCATTCATCATTCCTGATTCATCATTCCTGATTCATCAATCCTGATTCCTGATTGATCATTCCTCATTCCATATTGATCATTCCTCATTCCTGATTCATCATTCCTGATTCCTGATTCATCATTCCTGATTCCTGATTAATCACTCCTGATTCCTGATTCCTGATTCCTGATTCATCATTCCTGATTCATCATTCCTGATTCCTGATTCATCATTGCTGATTCCTGATTCATCATTCCTGATTCCTGATTCATCATTGCTGATTCCTGATTCATCATTCATCATTCCTGATTCCTGATTCATCATTCCTGATTCATCATTCATCATTCCTGATTCCTGATTCATCATTCCTGATTCATCATTCATCATTCCTGATTCAGCATTCATAATTCCTGAATCATCATTCCTGATTACTGCCTCATCATTCATCATTCCTGATTCCTGATTCATCATTCCTGATTCATCATTCCTGATTCATCAATCCTGATTCCTGATTGATCATTCCTCATTCCATATTGATCATTCCTCATTCCTGATTCATCATTCCTGATTCCTGATTCATCATTCCTGATTCCTGATTAATCACTCCTGATTCCTGATTCCTGATTCCTGATTCATCATTCCTGATTCATCATTCCTGATTCCTGATTTATCATTCCTCATTCCTGATTGATCATTCCTCATTCCTGATTCATCATTCCTGATTCTTGATTCATCATTCCTGATTCCTGATTAATCACTCCTGATTCCTGATTCCTGATTCATCATTCCTGATTCATCAATCCTGATTCATCATTCATCATTCCTGATTCATCATTCCTGATTCCTGATTCATCATTGCTGATTCCTGATTCATCATTCCTGATTCCTGATTCCTGATTCATCATTCATCATTCCTGATTCATCATTCATCATTCCTGATTCATCATTCCTGATTCCTGACTCATCATTCATCATTCCTGATTCATCATTCCTTATTCCTGATTCATCAATCCTGATTCCTGATTCATGATTCACCATTCCTGATTCCTGATTCGTCATTCCTCTTTCCTGATTCATCATTCCTGATTCCTGATATATCATTCATCATTCCTGATTCATCATTCCTGATTCCTGATTCATCATTCCTGATTCCTGATTCATCATTCATCATTCCTGATTCATCATTCCTCATTCCTGATTCATCATTACTCATTCCTGATTGATCATTCCTCATTCCTGATTGATCATTCCTCATTCCTGATTCATCATTCCTGATTCTTGATTCATCATTCCTGATTCCTGATTAATCACTCCTGATTCCTGATTCCTGATTCATCATTCCTGATTCATCAATCCTATTTCATCATTCATCATTCCTGATTCATCATTCCTGATTCCTGATTCATCATTGCTGATTCCTGATTCATCATTCATCATTCCTGATTCCTGATTCATCATTCCTGATTCATCATTCATCATTCCTGATTCATCATTCCTCATTCCTGATTCATCATTCCTCATTCCTGATTCATCATTCCTCATTCCTGATTGATCATTCCTCATTCCTGATTCATCATTCCTGATTCTTGATTCATCATTCCTGATTCCTGATTAATCACTCCTGATTCCTGATTCCTGATTCATCATTCCTGATTCATCAATCCTGATTCATCATTCATCATTCCTGATTCATCATTCCTGATTCCTGATTCATCATTGCTGATTCCTGATTCATCATTCATCATTCCTGATTCCTGATTCATCAT
This sequence comes from Actinernus sp. WN-2022, assembly GCA_030867875.1. Taxonomy (NCBI): domain Eukaryota; kingdom Metazoa; phylum Cnidaria; class Anthozoa; order Actiniaria; family Actinernidae; genus Actinernus; species Actinernus sp. WN-2022. The sequence continues at coordinate 102,884 of JAOWCC010001213.1, forward strand.
TCCTGATTCATCATTCATCATTCCTGATTCATCATTCCTCATTCCTGATTCATCATTGCTGATTCCTGATTCATCATTCATCATTCCTGATTCATCATTGCTGATTCCTGATTCATCATTCATCATTCCTGATTCATCATTCATCATTCCTGATTCATCATTCCTGATTCCTGACTCATCATTCATCATTCCTGATTCATCATTCCTTATTCCTGATTCATCATTCCTGATTCCTGATTCATCATTCATCATTCCTGATTCCTGATTCATCATTCCTGATTCCTGATTCCTGATTCATCATTCCCGATTCATCATTCATCATTCCTGATTCATCATTCCTGATTCCTGATTCCTGATTCATCATTCATTATTCCTGATTCATCATTCCTCATTCCTGATTCATCATTCCTGATTCCTGGTTGATCATTCCTCATTCCTGATTCATCATTCCTGATTCTTGATTCATCATTCCTGATTCCTGATTAATCACTCCTGATTCCTAATTCCTGATTCATCATTCCTGATTCATCATTCATCATTCCTGATTCATCATTCATCATTCCTGATTCATCATTCCTGATTCCTGATTCATCATTGCTGATTCCTGATTCATAATTCATCATTCCTGATTCCTGATTCATCATTCCTGAGTCATCATTCATCATTCCTGATTCATCATTCCTTATTCCTGATTCATCATTCCTGATTCCTGATTCATCATTCATCAGTCATCATTCCTGATTCATCATTCATCATTCCTGATTCGTCATTCATCATTCCTGATTCATCATTCCTGATTCCTGATTCCTGATTCATCATTCCTGATTCCTGATTCCTGATTCATCATTACTGATTCATTATTCCTGATTCATCATTCATCATTCCTGATTCATCATTCCTGATTCCTGATTCCTGATTCATCATTCCTGATTCATCATTCCTGATTCATCATTCATCATTCCTGATTCATCATTCCTGATTCCTGATTCATTATTCATGATTCCTGATTCATCATTCCTGATTCCTGATTCATCATTCCTGATTCCTGATTCATCATTCCTGATTCCTGATTCATCATTCCTGATTCCTGATTCACCATTCCTGATTCCTGATTCATCCTTCCTCTTTCCTGATTCATCATTCCTGATTCCTGATTCATCATTCCTGAATCCTGATTCATCATTCCTGATTCCTGATTAATCACTCCTGATTCCTGATTCCTGATTCCTGATTCATCATTCCTGATTCATCATTCCTGATTCCTGATTCATCATTGCTGATTCCTGATTCATCATTCATCATTCCTGATTCCTGATTCATCATTCCTGATTCATCATTCATCATTCCTGATTGATCATTGCTGATTCCTGATTCATCATTCCTGATTCCTGATTCATTATTCCTGATTGCTGATTCATCATTCCTGATGCATCATTCCTGATTCATCATTCCTGATTCCTGTTTCATTATTCCTGATTCCTGATTGCTGAGTCGTCATTCCTGATTGATCATTCCTCATTCCTGATTCATCATTCCTGATTCTTGATTTATCATTCCTGATTCCTGATTAATCACTCCTGATTCCTGATTCCTGATTCATCATTCCTGATTCATCAATCCTGATTCATCATTCATCATTCCTGATTCATCATTCCTGATTCCTGATTCATCATTGCTGATTCCTGATTCATCATTCATCATTCCTGATTCCTGATTCATCATTCCTGATTCATCATTCATCATTCCTGATTCATCATTCATCATTCCTGATTCATCATTCCTGATTCCTGACTCATCATTCATCATTCCTGATTCATCATTCCTTATTCCTGATTCATCATTCCTGATTCCTGATTCATGATTCACCATTCCTGATTCCTGATTCGTCATTCCTCTTTCCTGATTCATCATTCCTGATTCCTGATATATCATTCATCATTCCTGATTCATCATTCCTGATTCCTGATTCATCATTCCTGATTCCTGATTCATCATTCATCATTCCTGATTCATCATTCCTCATTCCTGATTCATCATTCCTCATTCCTGATTCATCATTCCTCATTCCTGATTGATCATTCCTCATTCCTGATTCATCAATCCTGATTCTTGATTCATCATTCCTGATTCCTGATTAATCACTCCTGATTCCTGATTCCTGATTCATCATTCCTGATTCATCAATCCTGATTCATCATTCATCATTCCTGATTCATCATTCCTGATTCCTGATTCATCATTGCTGATTCCTGATTCATCATTCATCATTCCCGATTCCTGATTCATCATTCCTGATTCATCATTCATCATTCCTGATTCATCATTCATCATTCCTGATTCATCATTGCTGATTCCTGATTCATCATTCATGATTCCTGATTCGTCATTGCTGATTCCTGATTCATCATTCCTGATTCCTGATTCATCATTCCTGATTCCTGATTCATCATTCCTGATTCCTGATTCACCATTCCTGATTCCTGATTCATCCTTCCTCTTTCCTGATTCATCATTCCTGATTCCTGATTCATCATTCCTGAATCCTGATTCATCATTCCTGATTCCTGATTAATCACTCCTGATTCCTGATTCCTGATTCCTGATTCATCATTCCTGATTCATCATTCCTGATTCCTGATTCATCATTGCTGATTCCTGATTCATCATTCATCATTCCTGATTCCTGATTCATCATTCCTGATTCATCATTCATCATTCCTGATTGATCATTGCTGATTCCTGATTCATCATTCCTGATTCCTGATTCATTATTCCTGATTGCTGATTCATCATTCCTGATGCATCATTCCTGATTCATCATTCCTGATTCCTGTTTCATTATTCCTGATTCCTGATTGCTGAGTCGTCATTCCTGATTGATCATTCCTCATTCCTGATTCATCATTCCTGATTCTTGATTTATCATTCCTGATTCCTGATTAATCACTCCTGATTCCTGATTCCTGATTCATCATTCCTGATTCATCAATCCTGATTCATCATTCATCATTCCTGATTCATCATTCCTGATTCCTGATTCATCATTGCTGATTCCTGATTCATCATTCATCATTCCTGATTCCTGATTCATCATTCCTGATTCATCATTCATCATTCCTGATTCATCATTCATCATTCCTGATTCATCATTCCTGATTCCTGACTCATCATTCATCATTCCTGATTCATCATTCCTTATTCCTGATTCATCATTCCTGATTCCTGATTCATGATTCACCATTCCTGATTCCTGATTCGTCATTCCTCTTTCCTGATTCATCATTCCTGATTCCTGATATATCATTCATCATTCCTGATTCATCATTCCTGATTCCTGATTCATCATTCCTGATTCCTGATTCATCATTCATCATTCCTGATTCATCATTCCTCATTCCTGATTCATCATTCCTCATTCCTGATTCATCATTCCTCATTCCTGATTGATCATTCCTCATTCCTGATTCATCAATCCTGATTCTTGATTCATCATTCCTGATTCCTGATTAATCACTCCTGATTCCTGATTCCTGATTCATCATTCCTGATTCATCAATCCTGATTCATCATTCATCATTCCTGATTCATCATTCCTGATTCCTGATTCATCATTGCTGATTCCTGATTCATCATTCATCATTCCCGATTCCTGATTCATCATTCCTGATTCATCATTCATCATTCCTGATTCATCATTCATCATTCCTGATTCATCATTGCTGATTCCTGATTCATCATTCATCATTCCTGATTCGTCATTGCTGATTCCTGATTCATCATTCATCATTCCTGAGTCATCATTCATCATTCCTGATTCATCATTCCTGATTCCTGATTCCTGATTCATCATTCCTGATTGATCATTCCTCATTCCTGATTCATCATTCCTGATTCCTGATTGATCATTCCTCATTCCTGATTGATCATTCCTCATTCCTGATTCATCATTCCTGATTCTTGATTCGTCATTCCTGATTCCTGATTAATCACTCCTGATTCCTGATTCCTGATTCATCATTCCTGATTCATCAATCCTGATTCATCAATCCTGATTCATCATTCATCATTCCTGATTCATCATTCCTGATTCCTGATTCATCATTGCTGATTCCTGATTCATCATTCATCATTCCTGATTCCTGATTCATCATTCCTGATTCATCATTCATCATTCCTGATTCATCATTCATCATTCCTGATTCATCATTCCTGATTCCTGACTCATCATTCATCATTCCTGATTCATCATTCCTTATTCCTGATTCATCATTCCTGATTCCTGATTCATGATTCACCATTCCTGATTCCTGATTCGTCATTCCTCTTTCCTGATTCATCATTCCTGATTCCTGATATATCATTCATCATTCCTGATTCATCATTCCTGATTCCTGATTCATCATTCCTGATTCCTGATTCATCATTCATCATTCCTGATTCATCATTCCTCATTCCTGATTCATCATTCCTCATTCCTGATTCATCATTCCTCATTCCTGATTGATCATTCCTCATTCCTGATTCATCAATCCTGATTCTTGATTCATCATTCCTGATTCCTGATTAATCACTCCTGATTCCTGATTCCTGATTCATCATACCTGATTCATCAATCCTGATTCATCATTCATCATTCCTGATTCATCATTCCTGATTCCTGATTCATCATTGCTGATTCCTGATTCATCATTCATCATTCCTGATTCCTGATTCATCATTCCTGATTCATCATTCATCATTCCTGATTCATCATTCATCATTCCTGATTCATCATTGCTGATTTCTGATTCATCATTCATCATTCCTGATTCATCATTGCTGATTCCTGATTCATCATTCATCATTCCTGAGTCATCATTCATCATTCCTGATTCATCATTCCTGATTCCTGACTCATCATTCATCATTCCTGATTCATCATTCCTTATTCCTGATTCATCATTCCTGATTCCTGATTCATCATTCATCATTCCTGATTCATCATTCCTGATTCCTGATTCATCATTCCTGATTCCTGATTCCTGATTCATCATTCCCGATTCATCATTCATCATTCCTGATTCATCATTCCTGATTCCTGATTCCTGATTCCTGATTCATCATTCCTGATTCATCATTCCTCATTCCTGATTCATCATTCCTGATTCCTGATTGATCATTCCTCATTCCTGATTAATCATTCCTCATTCCTGATTCATCATTCCTGATTCTTGATTCATCATTCCTGATTCCTGATTAATCACTCCTGATTCCTAATTCCTGATTCATCATTCCTGATTCATCATTCATCATTCCTGATTCATCATTCATCATTCCTGATTCATCATTCCTGATTCATCATTCCTGATTCCTGATTCATCATTGCTGATTCCTGATTCATAATTCATCATTCCTGATTCCTGATTCATCATTCCTGATTCATCATTCATCATTCCTGATTCATCATTCATCATTCCTGAATCATCATTCCTGATTCCTGATTCCTGATTCATCATTCCTGATTCATCATTCCTGATTCATCATTGCTGATTCCTGATTCATCATTCATCATTGCTGATTCATCATTCCTGATTCATCATTCCTGATTCATCATTCATCATTCCTGATTCATCATTCCTGATTCCTGATTCCTGATTCATCATTCCTGATTCATCATTCCTGATTTCTGATTCATCATTCATCATTCCTGATTCCTGATTCATCATTCCTGATTCATCATTCCTGATCCATCATTCATCATTCCTGATTCATCATTCCTGATTCCTGATTCATCATTGCTGATTCCTGATTCATCATTCATCATTCCTGATTCCTGATTCATCATTCCTGATTCATCATTCATCATTCCTGATTCCTGATTCATCATTCCTGATTCATCATTCATCATTCCTGATTCAGCATTCATAATTCCTGAATCATCATTCCTGATTCCTGATTCATCATTCCTGATTCCTGATTCATCATTCCTGATTCATCAATCCTGATTCCTGATTGATCATTCCTCATTCCATATTGATCATTCCTCATTCCTGATTCATCATTCCTGATTCCTGATTCATCATTCCTGATTCCTGATTAATCACTCCTGATTCCTGATTCCTGATTCCTGATTCATCATTCCTGATTCATCATTCCTGATTCCTGATTCATCATTGCTGATTCCTGATTCATCATTCATCATTCCTGATTCCTGATTCATCATTCCTGATTCCTGATTCATCATTCCTGATTCATCATTCATCATTCCTGATTGATCATTGCTAATTCCTGATTCATCATTCCTGATTCCTGATTCATCATTCCTGATTGCTGATTCATCATTCCTGATGCATCATTCCTGATTCATCATTCCTGATTCCTGTTTCATTATTCCTGATTCCTGATTCATCATTCCTGATTCATGATTCACCATTCCTGATTCCTGATTCGTCATTCCTCTTTCCTGATTCATCATTCCTGATTCCTGATACATCATTCATCATTCCTGATTCATCATTCATTATTCCTGATTCATCATTCCTCATTCCTGATTCATCATTCCTGATTCCTGGTTGATCATTCCTCATTCCTGATTCATCATTCCTGATTCTTGATTCATCATTCCTGATTCCTGATTAATCACTCCTGATTCCTAATTCCTGATTCATCATTCCTGATTCATCATTCATCATTCCTGATTCATCATTCATCATTCCTGATTCATCATTCCTGATTCCTGATTCATCATTGCTGATTCCTGATTCATAATTCATCATTCCTGATTCCTGATTCATCATTCCTGATTCCTGATTCATCATTCCTGATTCCTGATTCATCATTCCTGATTCATGATTCACCATTCCTGATTCCTGATTCATCCTTCCTCTTTCCTGATTCATCATTCCTGATTCCTGATTCATCATTCCTGAATCCTGATTCATCATTCCTGATTCCTGATTAATCACTCCTGATTCCTGATTCCTGATTCCTGATTCATCATTCCTGATTCATCATTCCTGATTCCTGATTCATCATTGCTGATTCCTGATTCATCATTCATCATTCCTGATTCCTGATTCATCATTCCTGATTCATCATTCATCATTCCTGATTGATCATTGCTGATTCTTGATTCATCATTCCTGATTCCTGATTCATTATTCCTGATTGCTGATTCATCATTCCTGATGCATCATTCCTGATTCATCATTCCTGATTCCTGTTTCATTATTCCTGATTCCTGATTGCTGAGTCGTCATTCCTCTTTCCTGATTCATCATTCCTGATTCCTGATACATCATTCATCATTCCTGATTCATCATTCCTGATTCCTGATTCATCATTCCTGATTCCTGATTCATCATTCCTGATTGATCATTCCTCATTCCTGATTCATCATTCCTGATTCCTGATTGATCATTCCTCATTCCTGATTCATCATTCCTGATTCTTGATTCATCATTCCTGATTCCTGATTAATCACTCCTGATTCCTGATTCCTGATTCATCATTCCTGATTCATCAATCCTGATTCATCAATCCTGATTCATCATTCATCATTCCTGATTCATCATTCCTGATTCCTGATTCATCATTGCTGATTCCTGATTCATCATTCATCATTCCTGATTCCTGATTCATCATTCCTGATTCATCATTCATCATTCCTGATTCATCATTCATCATTCCTGATTCATCATTCCTGATTCCTGACTCATCATTCATCATTCCTGATTCATCATTCCTTATTCCTGATTCATCATTCCTGATTCCTGATTCCTGATTCACCATTCCTGATTCCTGATTCGTCATTCCTCTTTCCTGATTCATCATTCCTCATTCCTGATTCATCATTCCTCATTCCTGATTGATCATTCCTCATTCCTGATTCATCATTCCTGATTCTTGATTCATCATTCCTGATTCCTGATTAATCACTCCTGATTCCTGATTCCTGATTCATCATTCCTGATTCATCAATCCTGATTCATCATTCATCATTCCTGATTCATCATTCCTGATTCCTGATTCATCATTGCTGATTCCTGATTCATCATTCCTGATTCCTGATTCATCATTCCTGATTCATCATTCATCATTCCTGATTCATCATTCATCATTCCTGATTCATCATTGCTGATTCCTGATTCATCATTCATCATTCCTGATTCCTGATTCATCATTCATCATTCCTGATTCATCATTCATCATTCCTGATTCATCATTCCTGATTCCTGACTCATCATTCATCATTCCTGATTCATCATTCCTTATTCCTGATTCATCAATCCTGATTCCTGATTCATGATTCACCATTCCTGATTCCTGATTCGTCATTCCTCTTTCCTGATTCATCATTCCTGATTCCTGATATATCATTCATCATTCCTGATTCATCATTCCTGATTCCTGATTCATCATTCCTGATTCCTGATTCATCATTCATCATTCCTGATTCATCATTCCTCATTCCTGATTCATCATTACTCATTCCTGATTGATCATTCCTCATTCCTGATTGATCATTCCTCATTCCTGATTCATCATTCCTGATTCTTGATTCATCATTCCTGATTCCTGATTAATCACTCCTGATTCCTGATTCCTGATTCATCATTCCTGATTCATCAATCCTATTTCATCATTCATCATTCCTGATTCATCATTCCTGATTCCTGATTCATCATTGCTGATTCCTGATTCATCATTCATCATTCCTGATTCCTGATTCATCATTCCTGATTCATCATTCATCATTCCTGATTCATCATTCCTCATTCCTGATTCATCATTCCTCATTCCTGATTCATCATTCCTCATTCCTGATTGATCATTCCTCATTCCTGATTCATCATTCCTGATTCTTGATTCATCATTCCTGATTCCTGATTAATCACTCCTGATTCCTGATTCCTGATTCATCATTCCTGATTCATCAATCCTGATTCATCATTCATCATTCCTGATTCATCATTCCTGATTCCTGATTCATCATTGCTGATTCCTGATTCATCATTCATCATTCCTGATTCCTGATTCATCATTCCTGATTCATCATTCATCATTCCTGATTCATCATTCCTCATTCCTGATTCATCATTGCTGATTCCTGATTCATCATTCATCATTCCTGATTCATCATTGCTGATTCCTGATTCATCATTCATCATTCCTGATTCATCATTCATCATTCCTGATTCATCATTCCTGATTCCTGACTCATCATTCATCATTCCTGATTCATCATTCCTTATTCCTGATTCATCATTCCTGATTCCTGATTCATCATTCATCATTCCTGATTCCTGATTCATCATTCCTGATTCCTGATTCCTGATTCATCATTCCCGATTCATCATTCATCATTCCTGATTCATCATTCCTGATTCCTGATTCCTGATTCATCATTCATTATTCCTGATTCATCATTCCTCATTCCTGATTCATCATTCCTGATTCCTGGTTGATCATTCCTCATTCCTGATTCATCATTCCTGATTCTTGATTCATCATTCCTGATTCCTGATTAATCACTCCTGATTCCTAATTCCTGATTCATCATTCCTGATTCATCATTCATCATTCCTGATTCATCATTCATCATTCCTGATTCATCATTCCTGATTCCTGATTCATCATTGCTGATTCCTGATTCATAATTCATCATTCCTGATTCCTGATTCATCATTCCTGAGTCATCATTCATCATTCCTGATTCATCATTCCTTATTCCTGATTCATCATTCCTGATTCCTGATTCATCATTCATCAGTCATCATTCCTGATTCATCATTCATCATTCCTGATTCGTCATTCATCATTCCTGATTCATCATTCCTGATTCCTGATTCCTGATTCATCATTCCTGATTCCTGATTCCTGATTCATCATTACTGATTCATTATTCCTGATTCATCATTCATCATTCCTGATTCATCATTCCTGATTCCTGATTCCTGATTCATCATTCCTGATTCATCATTCCTGATTCATCATTCATCATTCCTGATTCATCATTCCTGATTCCTGATTCATCATTCATGATTCCTGATTCATCATTCCTGATTCCTGATTCATCATTCCTGATTCCTGATTCATCATTCCTGATTCCTGATTCATCATTCCTGATTCCTGATTCACCATTCCTGATTCCTGATTCATCCTTCCTCTTTCCTGATTCATCATTCCTGATTCCTGATTCATCATTCCTGAATCCTGATTCATCATTCCTGATTCCTGATTAATCACTCCTGATTCCTGATTCCTGATTCCTGATTCATCATTCCTGATTCATCATTCCTGATTCCTGATTCATCATTGCTGATTCCTGATTCATCATTCATCATTCCTGATTCCTGATTCATCATTCCTGATTCATCATTCATCATTCCTGATTGATCATTGCTGATTCCTGATTCATCATTCCTGATTCCTGATTCATTATTCCTGATTGCTGATTCATCATTCCTGATGCATCATTCCTGATTCATCATTCCTGATTCCTGTTTCATTATTCCTGATTCCTGATTGCTGAGTCGTCATTCCTGATTGATCATTCCTCATTCCTGATTCATCATTCCTGATTCTTGATTTATCATTCCTGATTCCTGATTAATCACTCCTGATTCCTGATTCCTGATTCATCATTCCTGATTCATCAATCCTGATTCATCATTCATCATTCCTGATTCATCATTCCTGATTCCTGATTCATCATTGCTGATTCCTGATTCATCATTCATCATTCCTGATTCCTGATTCATCATTCCTGATTCATCATTCATCATTCCTGATTCATCATTCATCATTCCTGATTCATCATTCCTGATTCCTGACTCATCATTCATCATTCCTGATTCATCATTCCTTATTCCTGATTCATCATTCCTGATTCCTGATTCATGATTCACCATTCCTGATTCCTGATTCGTCATTCCTCTTTCCTGATTCATCATTCCTGATTCCTGATATATCATTCATCATTCCTGATTCATCATTCCTGATTCCTGATTCATCATTCCTGATTCCTGATTCATCATTCATCATTCCTGATTCATCATTCCTCATTCCTGATTCATCATTCCTCATTCCTGATTCATCATTCCTCATTCCTGATTGATCATTCCTCATTCCTGATTCATCAATCCTGATTCTTGATTCATCATTCCTGATTCCTGATTAATCACTCCTGATTCCTGATTCCTGATTCATCATTCCTGATTCATCAATCCTGATTCATCATTCATCATTCCTGATTCATCATTCCTGATTCCTGATTCATCATTGCTGATTCCTGATTCATCATTCATCATTCCCGATTCCTGATTCATCATTCCTGATTCATCATTCATCATTCCTGATTCATCATTCATCATTCCTGATTCATCATTGCTGATTCCTGATTCATCATTCATCATTCCTGATTCCTGATTCATCATTCCTGATTCATCATTCATCATTCCTGATTCATCATTCATCATTCCTGATTCATCATTCCTGATTCCTGACTCATCATTCATCATTCCTGATTCATCATTCCTTATTCCTGATTCATCATTCCTGATTCCTGATTCATGATTCACCATTCCTGATTCCTGATTCGTCATTCCTCTTTCCTGATTCATCATTCCTGATTCCTGATATATCATTCATCATTCCTGATTCATCATTCCTGATTCCTGATTCATCATTCCTGATTCCTGATTCATCATTCATCATTCCTGATTCATCATTCCTCATTCCTGATTCATCATTCCTCATTCCTGATTCATCATTCCTCATTCCTGATTGATCATTCCTCATTCCTGATTCATCAATCCTGATTCTTGATTCATCATTCCTGATTCCTGATTAATCACTCCTGATTCCTGATTCCTGATTCATCATTCCTGATTCATCAATCCTGATTCATCATTCATCATTCCTGATTCATCATTCCTGATTCCTGATTCATCATTGCTGATTCCTGATTCATCATTCATCATTCCCGATTCCTGATTCATCATTCCTGATTCATCATTCATCATTCCTGATTCATCATTCATCATTCCTGATTCATCATTGCTGATTCCTGATTCATCATTCATGATTCCTGATTCGTCATTGCTGATTCCTGATTCATCATTCCTGATTCCTGATTCATCATTCCTGATTCCTGATTCATCATTCCTGATTCCTGATTCACCATTCCTGATTCCTGATTCATCCTTCCTCTTTCCTGATTCATCATTCCTGATTCCTGATTCATCATTCCTGAATCCTGATTCATCATTCCTGATTCCTGATTAATCACTCCTGATTCCTGATTCCTGATTCCTGATTCATCATTCCTGATTCATCATTCCTGATTCCTGATTCATCATTGCTGATTCCTGATTCATCATTCATCATTCCTGATTCCTGATTCATCATTCCTGATTCCTGATTTATCATTCCTCATTCCTGATTGATCATTCCTCATTCCTGATTCATCATTCCTGATTCTTGATTCATCATTCCTGATTCCTGATTAATCACTCCTGATTCCTGATTCCTGATTCATCATTCCTGATTCATCAATCCTGATTCATCATTCATCATTCCTGATTCATCATTCCTGATTCCTGATTCATCATTGCTGATTCCTGATTCATCATTCCTGATTCCTGATTCATCATTCCTGATTCATCATTCATCATTCCTGATTCATCATTCATCATTCCTGATTCATCATTGCTGATTCCTGATTCATCATTCATCATTCCTGATTCCTGATTCATCATTCATCATTCCTGATTCATCATTCATCATTCCTGATTCATCATTCCTGATTCCTGACTCATCATTCATCATTCCTGATTCATCATTCCTTATTCCTGATTCATCAATCCTGATTCCTGATTCATGATTCACCATTCCTGATTCCTGATTCGTCATTCCTCTTTCCTGATTCATCATTCCTGATTCCTGATATATCATTCATCATTCCTGATTCATCATTCCTGATTCCTGATTCATCATTCCTGATTCCTGATTCATCATTCATCATTCCTGATTCATCATTCCTCATTCCTGATTCATCATTACTCATTCCTGATTGATCATTCCTCATTCCTGATTGATCATTCCTCATTCCTGATTCATCATTCCTTATTCCTGATTCATCATTCCTGATTCCTGATTCATGATTCACCATTCCTGATTCCTGATTCGTCATTCCTCTTTCCTGATTCATCATTCCTGATTCCTGATATATCATTCATCATTCCTGATTCATCATTCCTGATTCCTGATTCATCATTCCTGATTCCTGATTCATCATTCATCATTCCTGATTCATCATTCCTCATTCCTGATTCATCATTCCTCATTCCTGATTCATCATTCCTCATTCCTGATTGATCATTCCTCATTCCTGATTCATCAATCCTGATTCTTGATTCATCATTCCTGATTCCTGATTAATCACTCCTGATTCCTGATTCCTGATTCATCATTCCTGATTCATCAATCCTGATTCATCATTCATCATTCCTGATTCATCATTCCTGATTCCTGATTCATCATTGCTGATTCCTGATTCATCATTCATCATTCCCGATTCCTGATTCATCATTCCTGATTCATCATTCATCATTCCTGATTCATCATTCATCATTCCTGATTCATCATTGCTGATTCCTGATTCATCATTCATCATTCCTGATTCCTGATTCATCATTCCTGATTCATCATTCATCATTCCTGATTCATCATTCATCATTCCTGATTCATCATTCCTGATTCCTGACTCATCATTCATCATTCCTGATTCATCATTCCTTATTCCTGATTCATCATTCCTGATTCCTGATTCATGATTCACCATTCCTGATTCCTGATTCGTCATTCCTCTTTCCTGATTCATCATTCCTGATTCCTGATATATCATTCATCATTCCTGATTCATCATTCCTGATTCCTGATTCATCATTCCTGATTCCTGATTCATCATTCATCATTCCTGATTCATCATTCCTCATTCCTGATTCATCATTCCTCATTCCTGATTCATCATTCCTCATTCCTGATTGATCATTCCTCATTCCTGATTCATCAATCCTGATTCTTGATTCATCATTCCTGATTCCTGATTAATCACTCCTGATTCCTGATTCCTGATTCATCATTCCTGATTCATCAATCCTGATTCATCATTCATCATTCCTGATTCATCATTCCTGATTCCTGATTCATCATTGCTGATTCCTGATTCATCATTCATCATTCCCGATTCCTGATTCATCATTCCTGATTCATCATTCATCATTCCTGATTCATCATTCATCATTCCTGATTCATCATTGCTGATTCCTGATTCATCATTCATGATTCCTGATTCGTCATTGCTGATTCCTGATTCATCATTCCTGATTCCTGATTCATCATTCCTGATTCCTGATTCATCATTCCTGATTCCTGATTCACCATTCCTGATTCCTGATTCATCCTTCCTCTTTCCTGATTCATCATTCCTGATTCCTGATTCATCATTCCTGAATCCTGATTCATCATTCCTGATTCCTGATTAATCACTCCTGATTCCTGATTCCTGATTCCTGATTCATCATTCCTGATTCATCATTCCTGATTCCTGATTCATCATTGCTGATTCCTGATTCATCATTCATCATTCCTGATTCCTGATTCATCATTCCTGATTCCTGATTTATCATTCCTCATTCCTGATTGATCATTCCTCATTCCTGATTCATCATTCCTGATTCTTGATTCATCATTCCTGATTCCTGATTAATCACTCCTGATTCCTGATTCCTGATTCATCATTCCTGATTCATCAATCCTGATTCATCATTCATCATTCCTGATTCATCATTCCTGATTCCTGATTCATCATTGCTGATTCCTGATTCATCATTCCTGATTCCTGATTCATCATTCCTGATTCATCATTCATCATTCCTGATTCATCATTCATCATTCCTGATTCATCATTGCTGATTCCTGATTCATCATTCATCATTCCTGATTCCTGATTCATCATTCATCATTCCTGATTCATCATTCATCATTCCTGATTCATCATTCCTGATTCCTGACTCATCATTCATCATTCCTGATTCATCATTCCTTATTCCTGATTCATCAATCCTGATTCCTGATTCATGATTCACCATTCCTGATTCCTGATTCGTCATTCCTCTTTCCTGATTCATCATTCCTGATTCCTGATATATCATTCATCATTCCTGATTCATCATTCCTGATTCCTGATTCATCATTCCTGATTCCTGATTCATCATTCATCATTCCTGATTCATCATTCCTCATTCCTGATTCATCATTACTCATTCCTGATTGATCATTCCTCATTCCTGATTGATCATTCCTCATTCCTGATTCATCATTCCTGATTCTTGATTCATCATTCCTGATTCCTGATTAATCACTCCTGATTCCTGATTCCTGATTCATCATTCCTGATTCATCAATCCTATTTCATCATTCATCATTCCTGATTCATCATTCCTGATTCCTGATTCATCATTGCTGATTCCTGATTCATCATTCATCATTCCTGATTCCTGATTCATCATTCCTGATTCATCATTCATCATTCCTGATTCATCATTCCTCATTCCTGATTCATCATTCCTCATTCCTGATTCATCATTCCTCATTCCTGATTGATCATTCCTCATTCCTGATTCATCATTCCTGATTCTTGATTCATCATTCCTGATTCCTGATTAATCACTCCTGATTCCTGATTCCTGATTCATCATTCCTGATTCATCAATCCTGATTCATCATTCATCATTCCTGATTCATCATTCCTGATTCCTGATTCATCATTGCTGATTCCTGATTCATCATTCATCATTCCTGATTCCTGATTCATCATTCCTGATTCATCATTCATCATTCCTGATTCATCATTCCTCATTCCTGATTCATCATTGCTGATTCCTGATTCATCATTCATCATTCCTGATTCATCATTGCTGATTCCTGATTCATCATTCATCATTCCTGATTCATCATTCATCATTCCTGATTCATCATTCCTGATTCCTGACTCATCATTCATCATTCCTGATTCATCATTCCTTATTCCTGATTCATCATTCCTGATTCCTGATTCATCATTCATCATTCCTGATTCCTGATTCATCATTCCTGATTCCTGATTCCTGATTCATCATTCCCGATTCATCATTCATCATTCCTGATTCATCATTCCTGATTCCTGATTCCTGATTCATCATTCATTATTCCTGATTCATCATTCCTCATTCCTGATTCATCATTCCTGATTCCTGGTTGATCATTCCTCATTCCTGATTCATCATTCCTGATTCTTGATTCATCATTCCTGATTCCTGATTAATCACTCCTGATTCCTAATTCCTGATTCATCATTCCTGATTCATCATTCATCATTCCTGATTCATCATTCATCATTCCTGATTCATCATTCCTGATTCCTGATTCATCATTGCTGATTCCTGATTCATAATTCATCATTCCTGATTCCTGATTCATCATTCCTGAGTCATCATTCATCATTCCTGATTCATCATTCCTTATTCCTGATTCATCATTCCTGATTCCTGATTCATCATTCATCAGTCATCATTCCTGATTCATCATTCATCATTCCTGATTCGTCATTCATCATTCCTGATTCATCATTCCTGATTCCTGATTCCTGATTCATCATTCCTGATTCCTGATTCCTGATTCATCATTACTGATTCATTATTCCTGATTCATCATTCATCATTCCTGATTCATCATTCCTGATTCCTGATTCCTGATTCATCATTCCTGATTCATCATTCCTGATTCATCATTCATCATTCCTGATTCATCATTCCTGATTCCTGATTCATCATTCATGATTCCTGATTCATCATTCCTGATTCCTGATTCATCATTCCTGATTCCTGATTCATCATTCCTGATTCCTGATTCATCATTCCTGATTCCTGATTCACCATTCCTGATTCCTGATTCATCCTTCCTCTTTCCTGATTCATCATTCCTGATTCCTGATTCATCATTCCTGAATCCTGATTCATCATTCCTGATTCCTGATTAATCACTCCTGATTCCTGATTCCTGATTCCTGATTCATCATTCCTGATTCATCATTCCTGATTCCTGATTCATCATTGCTGATTCCTGATTCATCATTCATCATTCCTGATTCCTGATTCATCATTCCTGATTCATCATTCATCATTCCTGATTGATCATTGCTGATTCCTGATTCATCATTCCTGATTCCTGATTCATTATTCCTGATTGCTGATTCATCATTCCTGATGCATCATTCCTGATTCATCATTCCTGATTCCTGTTTCATTATTCCTGATTCCTGATTGCTGAGTCGTCATTCCTGATTGATCATTCCTCATTCCTGATTCATCATTCCTGATTCTTGATTTATCATTCCTGATTCCTGATTAATCACTCCTGATTCCTGATTCCTGATTCATCATTCCTGATTCATCAATCCTGATTCATCATTCATCATTCCTGATTCATCATTCCTGATTCCTGATTCATCATTGCTGATTCCTGATTCATCATTCATCATTCCTGATTCCTGATTCATCATTCCTGATTCATCATTCATCATTCCTGATTCATCATTCATCATTCCTGATTCATCATTCCTGATTCCTGACTCATCATTCATCATTCCTGATTCATCATTCCTTATTCCTGATTCATCATTCCTGATTCCTGATTCATGATTCACCATTCCTGATTCCTGATTCGTCATTCCTCTTTCCTGATTCATCATTCCTGATTCCTGATATATCATTCATCATTCCTGATTCATCATTCCTGATTCCTGATTCATCATTCCTGATTCCTGATTCATCATTCATCATTCCTGATTCATCATTCCTCATTCCTGATTCATCATTCCTCATTCCTGATTCATCATTCCTCATTCCTGATTGATCATTCCTCATTCCTGATTCATCAATCCTGATTCTTGATTCATCATTCCTGATTCCTGATTAATCACTCCTGATTCCTGATTCCTGATTCATCATTCCTGATTCATCAATCCTGATTCATCATTCATCATTCCTGATTCATCATTCCTGATTCCTGATTCATCATTGCTGATTCCTGATTCATCATTCATCATTCCCGATTCCTGATTCATCATTCCTGATTCATCATTCATCATTCCTGATTCATCATTCATCATTCCTGATTCATCATTGCTGATTCCTGATTCATCATTCATCATTCCTGATTCCTGATTCATCATTCCTGATTCATCATTCATCATTCCTGATTCATCATTCATCATTCCTGATTCATCATTCCTGATTCCTGACTCATCATTCATCATTCCTGATTCATCATTCCTTATTCCTGATTCATCATTCCTGATTCCTGATTCATGATTCACCATTCCTGATTCCTGATTCGTCATTCCTCTTTCCTGATTCATCATTCCTGATTCCTGATATATCATTCATCATTCCTGATTCATCATTCCTGATTCCTGATTCATCATTCCTGATTCCTGATTCATCATTCATCATTCCTGATTCATCATTCCTCATTCCTGATTCATCATTCCTCATTCCTGATTCATCATTCCTCATTCCTGATTGATCATTCCTCATTCCTGATTCATCAATCCTGATTCTTGATTCATCATTCCTGATTCCTGATTAATCACTCCTGATTCCTGATTCCTGATTCATCATTCCTGATTCATCAATCCTGATTCATCATTCATCATTCCTGATTCATCATTCCTGATTCCTGATTCATCATTGCTGATTCCTGATTCATCATTCATCATTCCCGATTCCTGATTCATCATTCCTGATTCATCATTCATCATTCCTGATTCATCATTCATCATTCCTGATTCATCATTGCTGATTCCTGATTCATCATTCATGATTCCTGATTCGTCATTGCTGATTCCTGATTCATCATTCCTGATTCCTGATTCATCATTCCTGATTCCTGATTCATCATTCCTGATTCCTGATTCACCATTCCTGATTCCTGATTAATCACTCCTGATTCCTGATTCCTGATTCCTGATTCATCATTCCTGATTCATCATTCCTGATTCCTGATTCATCATTGCTGATTCCTGATTCATCATTCATCATTCCTGATTCCTGATTCATCATTCCTGATTCATCATTCATCATTCCTGATTGATCATTGCTGATTCCTGATTCATCATTCCTGATTCCTGATTCATTATTCCTGATTGCTGATTCATCATTCCTGATGCATCATTCCTGATTCATCATTCCTGATTCCTGTTTCATTATTCCTGATTCCTGATTGCTGAGTCGTCATTCCTGATTGATCATTCCTCATTCCTGATTCATCATTCCTGATTCTTGATTTATCATTCCTGATTCCTGATTAATCACTCCTGATTCCTGATTCCTGATTCATCATTCCTGATTCATCAATCCTGATTCATCATTCATCATTCCTGATTCATCATTCCTGATTCCTGATTCATCATTGCTGATTCCTGATTCATCATTCATCATTCCTGATTCCTGATTCATCATTCCTGATTCATCATTCATCATTCCTGATTCATCATTCATCATTCCTGATTCATCATTCCTGATTCCTGACTCATCATTCATCATTCCTGATTCATCATTCCTTATTCCTGATTCATCATTCCTGATTCCTGATTCATGATTCACCATTCCTGATTCCTGATTCGTCATTCCTCTTTCCTGATTCATCATTCCTGATTCCTGATATATCATTCATCATTCCTGATTCATCATTCCTGATTCCTGATTCATCATTCCTGATTCCTGATTCATCATTCATCATTCCTGATTCATCATTCCTCATTCCTGATTCATCATTCCTCATTCCTGATTCATCATTCCTCATTCCTGATTGATCATTCCTCATTCCTGATTCATCAATCCTGATTCTTGATTCATCATTCCTGATTCCTGATTAATCACTCCTGATTCCTGATTCCTGATTCATCATTCCTGATTCATCAATCCTGATTCATCATTCATCATTCCTGATTCATCATTCCTGATTCCTGATTCATCATTGCTGATTCCTGATTCATCATTCATCATTCCCGATTCCTGATTCATCATTCCTGATTCATCATTCATCATTCCTGATTCATCATTCATCATTCCTGATTCATCATTGCTGATTCCTGATTCATCATTCATCATTCCTGATTCGTCATTGCTGATTCCTGATTCATCATTCATCATTCCTGAGTCATCATTCATCATTCCTGATTCATCATTCCTGATTCCTGATTCATCATTCCTGATTGATCATTCCTCATTCCTGATTCATCATTCCTGATTCCTGATTGATCATTCCTCATTCCTGATTGATCATTCCTCATTCCTGATTCATCATTCCTGATTCTTGATTCGTCATTCCTGATTCCTGATTAATCACTCCTGATTCCTGATTCCTGATTCATCATTCCTGATTCATCAATCCTGATTCATCAATCCTGATTCATCATTCATCATTCCTGATTCATCATTCCTGATTCCTGATTCATCATTGCTGATTCCTGATTCATCATTCATCATTCCTGATTCCTGATTCATCATTCCTGATTCATCATTCATCATTCCTGATTCATCATTCATCATTCCTGATTCATCATTCCTGATTCCTGACTCATCATTCATCATTCCTGATTCATCATTCCTTATTCCTGATTCATCATTCCTGATTCCTGATTCATGATTCACCATTCCTGATTCCTGATTCGTCATTCCTCTTTCCTGATTCATCATTCCTGATTCCTGATATATCATTCATCATTCCTGATTCATCATTCCTGATTCCTGATTCATCATTCCTGATTCCTGATTCATCATTCATCATTCCTGATTCATCATTCCTCATTCCTGATTCATCATTCCTCATTCCTGATTCATCATTCCTCATTCCTGATTGATCATTCCTCATTCCTGATTCATCAATCCTGATTCTTGATTCATCATTCCTGATTCCTGATTAATCACTCCTGATTCCTGATTCCTGATTCATCATACCTGATTCATCAATCCTGATTCATCATTCATCATTCCTGATTCATCATTCCTGATTCCTGATTCATCATTGCTGATTCCTGATTCATCATTCATCATTCCTGATTCCTGATTCATCATTCCTGATTCATCATTCATCATTCCTGATTCATCATTCATCATTCCTGATTCATCATTGCTGATTTCTGATTCATCATTCATCATTCCTGATTCATCATTGCTGATTCCTGATTCATCATTCATCATTCCTGAGTCATCATTCATCATTCCTGATTCATCATTCCTGATTCCTGACTCATCATTCATCATTCCTGATTCATCATTCCTTATTCCTGATTCATCATTCCTGATTCCTGATTCATCATTCATCATTCCTGATTCATCATTCCTGATTCCTGATTCATCATTCCTGATTCCTGATTCCTGATTCATCATTCCCGATTCATCATTCATCATTCCTGATTCATCATTCCTGATTCCTGATTCCTGATTCATCATTCATCATTCCTGATTCATCATTCCTCATTCCTGATTCATCATTCCTGATTCCTGATTGATCATTCCTCATTCCTGATTAATCATTCCTCATTCCTGATTCATCATTCCTGATTCTTGATTCATCATTCCTGATTCCTGATTAATCACTCCTGATTCCTAATTCCTGATTCATCATTCCTGATTCATCATTCATCATTCCTGATTCATCATTCATCATTCCTGATTCATCATTCCTGATTCATCATTCCTGATTCCTGATTCATCATTGCTGATTCCTGATTCATAATTCATCATTCCTGATTCCTGATTCATCATTCCTGATTCATCATTCATCATTCCTGATTCATCATTCATCATTCCTGAATCATCATTCCTGATTCCTGATTCCTGATTCATCATTCCTGATTCATCATTCCTGATTCATCATTGCTGATTCCTGATTCATCATTCATCATTGCTGATTCATCATTCCTGATTCATCATTCCTGATTCATCATTCATCATTCCTGATTCATCATTCCTGATTCCTGATTCCTGATTCATCATTCCTGATTCATCATTCCTGATTTCTGATTCATCATTCATCATTCCTGATTCCTGATTCATCATTCCTGATTCATCATTCCTGATCCATCATTCATCATTCCTGATTCATCATTCCTGATTCCTGATTCATCATTGCTGATTCCTGATTCATCATTCATCATTCCTGATTCCTGATTCATCATTCCTGATTCATCATTCATCATTCCTGATTCCTGATTCATCATTCCTGATTCATCATTCATCATTCCTGATTCAGCATTCATAATTCCTGAATCATCATTCCTGATTCCTGATTCATCATTCCTGATTCCTGATTCATCATTCCTGATTCATCAATCCTGATTCCTGATTGATCATTCCTCATTCCATATTGATCATTCCTCATTCCTGATTCATCATTCCTGATTCCTGATTCATCATTCCTGATTCCTGATTAATCACTCCTGATTCCTGATTCCTGATTCCTGATTCATCATTCCTGATTCATCATTCCTGATTCCTGATTCATCATTGCTGATTCCTGATTCATCATTCATCATTCCTGATTCCTGATTCATCATTCCTGATTCCTGATTCATCATTCCTGATTCATCATTCATCATTCCTGATTGATCATTGCTAATTCCTGATTCATCATTCCTGATTCCTGATTCATCATTCCTGATTGCTGATTCATCATTCCTGATGCATCATTCCTGATTCATCATTCCTGATTCCTGTTTCATTATTCCTGATTCCTGATTCATCATTCCTGATTCATGATTCACCATTCCTGATTCCTGATTCGTCATTCCTCTTTCCTGATTCATCATTCCTGATTCCTGATACATCATTCATCATTCCTGATTCATCATTCATTATTCCTGATTCATCATTCCTCATTCCTGATTCATCATTCCTGATTCCTGGTTGATCATTCCTCATTCCTGATTCATCATTCCTGATTCTTGATTCATCATTCCTGATTCCTGATTAATCACTCCTGATTCCTAATTCCTGATTCATCATTCCTGATTCATCATTCATCATTCCTGATTCATCATTCATCATTCCTGATTCATCATTCCTGATTCCTGATTCATCATTGCTGATTCCTGATTCATAATTCATCATTCCTGATTCCTGATTCATCATTCCTGAGTCATCATTCATCATTCCTGATTCATCATTCCTTGTTCCTGATTCATCATTCCTGATTCCTGATTCATCATTCATCAGTCATCATTCCTGATTCATCATTCATCATTCCTGATTCGTCATTCATCATTCCTGATTCATCATTCCTGATTCCTGATTCCTGATTCATCATTCCTGATTCCTGATTCCTGATTCATCATTACTGATTCATTATTCCTGATTCATCATTCATCATTCCTGATTCATCATTCCTGATTCCTGATTCCTGATTCATCATTCCTGATTCATCATTCCTGATTCATCATTCATCATTCCTGATTCATCATTCCTGATTCCTGATTCATCATTCATGATTCCTGATTCATCATTCCTGATTCCTGATTCATCATTCCTGATTCCTGATTCATCATTCCTGATTCCTGATTCATCATTCCTGATTCATGATTCACCATTCCTGATTCCTGATTCATCCTTCCTCTTTCCTGATTCATCATTCCTGATTCCTGATTCATCATTCCTGAATCCTGATTCATCATTCCTGATTCCTGATTAATCACTCCTGATTCCTGATTCCTGATTCCTGATTCATCATTCCTGATTCATCATTCCTGATTCCTGATTCATCATTGCTGATTCCTGATTCATCATTCATCATTCCTGATTCCTGATTCATCATTCCTGATTCATCATTCATCATTCCTGATTGATCATTGCTGATTCTTGATTCATCATTCCTGATTCCTGATTCATTATTCCTGATTGCTGATTCATCATTCCTGATGCATCATTCCTGATTCATCATTCCTGATTCCTGTTTCATTATTCCTGATTCCTGATTGCTGAGTCGTCATTCCTCTTTCCTGATTCATCATTCCTGATTCCTGATACATCATTCATCATTCCTGATTCATCATTCCTGATTCCTGATTCATCATTCCTGATTCCTGATTCATCATTCCTGATTGATCATTCCTCATTCCTGATTCATCATTCCTGATTCCTGATTGATCATTCCTCATTCCTGATTCATCATTCCTGATTCTTGATTCATCATTCCTGATTCCTGATTAATCACTCCTGATTCCTGATTCCTGATTCATCATTCCTGATTCATCAATCCTGATTCATCAATCCTGATTCATCATTCATCATTCCTGATTCATCATTCCTGATTCCTGATTCATCATTGCTGATTCCTGATTCATCATTCATCATTCCTGATTCCTGATTCATCATTCCTGATTCATCATTCATCATTCCTGATTCATCATTCATCATTCCTGATTCATCATTCCTGATTCCTGACTCATCATTCATCATTCCTGATTCATCATTCCTTATTCCTGATTCATCATTCCTGATTCCTGATTCCTGATTCACCATTCCTGATTCCTGATTCGTCATTCCTCTTTCCTGATTCATCATTCCTGATTCCTGATATATCATTCATCATTCCTGATTCATCATTCCTGATTCCTGATTCATCATTCCTGATTCCTGATTCATCATTCATCATTCCTGATTCATCATTCCTCATTCCTGATTCATCATTCCTCATTCCTGATTCATCATTCCTCATTCCTGATTGATCATTCCTCATTCCTGATTCATCAATCCTGATTCTTGATTCATCATTCCTGATTCCTGATTAATCACTCCTGATTCCTGATTCCTGATTCATCATACCTGATTCATCAATCCTGATTCATCATTCATCATTCCTGATTCATCATTCCTGATTCCTGATTCATCATTGCTGATTCCTGATTCATCATTCATCATTCCTGATTCCTGATTCATCATTCCTGATTCATCATTCATCATTCCTGATTCATCATTCATCATTCCTGATTCATCATTGCTGATTTCTGATTCATCATTCATCATTCCTGATTCATCATTGCTGATTCCTGATTCATCATTCATCATTCCTGAGTCATCATTCATCATTCCTGATTCATCATTCCTGATTCCTGACTCATCATTCATCATTCCTGATTCATCATTCCTTATTCCTGATTCATCATTCCTGATTCCTGATTCATCATTCATCATTCCTGATTCATCATTCCTGATTCCTGATTCATCATTCCTGATTCCTGATTCCTGATTCATCATTCCCGATTCATCATTCATCATTCCTGATTCATCATTCCTGATTCCTGATTCCTGATTCATCATTCATCATTCCTGATTCATCATTCCTCATTCCTGATTCATCATTGCTGATTCATCATTCCTGATTCATCATTCCTGATTCATCATTCATCATTCCTGATTCATCATTCCTGATTCCTGATTCCTGATTCATCATTCCTGATTCATCATTCCTGATTTCTGATTCATCATTCATCATTCCTGATTCCTGATTCATCATTCCTGATTCATCATTCCTGATCCATCATTCATCATTCCTGATTCATCATTCCTGATTCCTGATTCATCATTGCTGATTCCTGATTCATCATTCATCATTCCTGATTCCTGATTCATCATTCCTGATTCATCATTCATCATTCCTGATTCCTGATTCATCATTCCTGATTCATCATTCATCATTCCTGATTCAGCATTCATAATTCCTGAATCATCATTCCTGATTCCTGATTCATCATTCCTGATTCCTGATTCATCATTCCTGATTCATCAATCCTGATTCCTGATTGATCATTCCTCATTCCATATTGATCATTCCTCATTCCTGATTCATCATTCCTGATTCCTGATTCATCATTCCTGATTCCTGATTAATCACTCCTGATTCCTGATTCCTGATTCCTGATTCATCATTCCTGATTCATCATTCCTGATTGCTGATTCATCATTGCTGATTCCTGATTCATCATTCATCATTCCTGATTCCTGATTCATCATTCCTGATTCCTGATTCATCATTCCTGATTCATCATTCATCATTCCTGATTGATCATTGCTAATTCCTGATTCATCATTCCTGATTCCTGATTCATCATTCCTGATTGCTGATTCATCATTCCTGATGCATCATTCCTGATTCATCATTCCTGATTCCTGTTTCATTATTCCTGATTCCTGATTCATCATTCCTGATTCATGATTCACCATTCCTGATTCCTGATTCGTCATTCCTCTTTCCTGATTCATCATTCCTGATTCCTGATACATCATTCATCATTCCTGATTCATCATTCCTGATTCCTGATTCATCATTCCTGATTCCTGATTCATCATGCATCATTCCTGATTCATCATTCCTCATTCCTGATTCATCATTCCTGATTCCTGATTTATCATTACTCATTCCTGATTCGTCATTCCTCTTTCCTGATTCATCATTCCTGATTCCTGATACATCATTCATCATTCCTGATTCATCATTCATTATTCCTGATTCATCATTCCTCATTCCTGATTCATCATTCCTGATTCCTGGTTGATCATTCCTCATTCCTGATTCATCATTCCTGATTCTTGATTCATCATTCATCAGTCATCATTCCTGATTCATCATTCATCATTCCTGATTCGTCATTCATCATTCCTGATTCATCATTCCTGATTCCTGATTCCTGATTCATCATTCCTGATTCCTGATTCCTGATTCATCATTACTGATTCATTATTCCTGATTCATCATTCATCATTCCTGATTCATCATTCCTGATTCCTGATTCATCATTCATGATTCCTGATTCATCATTCCTGATTCCTGATTCATCATTGCTGATTCCTGATTCATAATTCATCATTCCTGATTCCTGATTCATCATTCCTGAGTCATCATTCATCATTCCTGATTCATCATTCCTTGTTCCTGATTCATCATTCCTGATTCCTGATTCATCATTCATCAGTCATCATTCCTGATTCATCATTCATCATTCCTGATTCGTCATTCATCATTCCTGATTCATCATTCCTGATTCCTGATTCCTGATTCATCATTCCTGATTCCTGATTCCTGATTCATCATTACTGATTCATTATTCCTGATTCATCATTCATCATTCCTGATTCATCATTCCTGATTCCTGATTCCTGATTCATCATTCCTGATTCATCATTCCTGATTCATCATTCATCATTCCTGATTCATCATTCCTGATTCCTGATTCATCATTCATGATTCCTGATTCATCATTCCTGATTCCTGATTCATCATTCCTGATTCCTGATTCATCATTCCTGATTCCTGATTCATCATTCCTGATTCATGATTCACCATTCCTGATTCCTGATTCATCCTTCCTCTTTCCTGATTCATCATTCCTGATTCCTGATTCATCATTCCTGAATCCTGATTCATCATTCCTGATTCCTGATTAATCACTCCTGATTCCTGATTCCTGATTCCTGATTCATCATTCCTGATTCATCATTCCTGATTCCTGATTCATCATTGCTGATTCCTGATTCATCATTCATCATTCCTGATTCCTGATTCATCATTCCTGATTCATCATTCATCATTCCTGATTGATCATTGCTGATTCTTGATTCATCATTCCTGATTCCTGATTCATTATTCCTGATTGCTGATTCATCATTCCTGATGCATCATTCCTGATTCATCATTCCTGATTCCTGTTTCATTATTCCTGATTCCTGATTGCTGAGTCGTCATTCCTCTTTCCTGATTCATCATTCCTGATTCCTGATACATCATTCATCATTCCTGATTCATCATTCCTGATTCCTGATTCATCATTCCTGATTCCTGATTCATCATTCCTGATTGATCATTCCTCATTCCTGATTCATCATTCCTGATTCCTGATTGATCATTCCTCATTCCTGATTCATCATTCCTGATTCTTGATTCATCATTCCTGATTCCTGATTAATCACTCCTGATTCCTGATTCCTGATTCATCATTCCTGATTCATCAATCCTGATTCATCAATCCTGATTCATCATTCATCATTCCTGATTCATCATTCCTGATTCCTGATTCATCATTGCTGATTCCTGATTCATCATTCATCATTCCTGATTCCTGATTCATCATTCCTGATTCATCATTCATCATTCCTGATTCATCATTCATCATTCCTGATTCATCATTCCTGATTCCTGACTCATCATTCATCATTCCTGATTCATCATTCCTTATTCCTGATTCATCATTCCTGATTCCTGATTCCTGATTCACCATTCCTGATTCCTGATTCGTCATTCCTCTTTCCTGATTCATCATTCCTGATTCCTGATATATCATTCATCATTCCTGATTCATCATTCCTGATTCCTGATTCATCATTCCTGATTCCTGATTCATCATTCATCATTCCTGATTCATCATTCCTCATTCCTGATTCATCATTCCTCATTCCTGATTCATCATTCCTCATTCCTGATTGATCATTCCTCATTCCTGATTCATCAATCCTGATTCTTGATTCATCATTCCTGATTCCTGATTAATCACTCCTGATTCCTGATTCCTGATTCATCATACCTGATTCATCAATCCTGATTCATCATTCATCATTCCTGATTCATCATTCCTGATTCCTGATTCATCATTGCTGATTCCTGATTCATCATTCATCATTCCTGATTCCTGATTCATCATTCCTGATTCATCATTCATCATTCCTGATTCATCATTCATCATTCCTGATTCATCATTGCTGATTTCTGATTCATCATTCATCATTCCTGATTCATCATTGCTGATTCCTGATTCATCATTCATCATTCCTGAGTCATCATTCATCATTCCTGATTCATCATTCCTGATTCCTGACTCATCATTCATCATTCCTGATTCATCATTCCTTATTCCTGATTCATCATTCCTGATTCCTGATTCATCATTCATCATTCCTGATTCATCATTCCTGATTCCTGATTCATCATTCCTGATTCCTGATTCCTGATTCATCATTCCCGATTCATCATTCATCATTCCTGATTCATCATTCCTGATTCCTGATTCCTGATTCATCATTCATCATTCCTGATTCATCATTCCTCATTCCTGATTCATCATTGCTGATTCATCATTCCTGATTCATCATTCCTGATTCATCATTCATCATTCCTGATTCATCATTCCTGATTCCTGATTCCTGATTCATCATTCCTGATTCATCATTCCTGATTTCTGATTCATCATTCATCATTCCTGATTCCTGATTCATCATTCCTGATTCATCATTCCTGATCCATCATTCATCATTCCTGATTCATCATTCCTGATTCCTGATTCATCATTGCTGATTCCTGATTCATCATTCATCATTCCTGATTCCTGATTCATCATTCCTGATTCATCATTCATCATTCCTGATTCCTGATTCATCATTCCTGATTCATCATTCATCATTCCTGATTCAGCATTCATAATTCCTGAATCATCATTCCTGATTCCTGATTCATCATTCCTGATTCCTGATTCATCATTCCTGATTCATCAATCCTGATTCCTGATTGATCATTCCTCATTCCATATTGATCATTCCTCATTCCTGATTCATCATTCCTGATTCCTGATTCATCATTCCTGATTCCTGATTAATCACTCCTGATTCCTGATTCCTGATTCCTGATTCATCATTCCTGATTCATCATTCCTGATTGCTGATTCATCATTGCTGATTCCTGATTCATCATTCATCATTCCTGATTCCTGATTCATCATTCCTGATTCCTGATTCATCATTCCTGATTCATCATTCATCATTCCTGATTGATCATTGCTAATTCCTGATTCATCATTCCTGATTCCTGATTCATCATTCCTGATTGCTGATTCATCATTCCTGATGCATCATTCCTGATTCATCATTCCTGATTCCTGTTTCATTATTCCTGATTCCTGATTCATCATTCCTGATTCATGATTCACCATTCCTGATTCCTGATTCGTCATTCCTCTTTCCTGATTCATCATTCCTGATTCCTGATACATCATTCATCATTCCTGATTCATCATTCCTGATTCCTGATTCATCATTCCTGATTCCTGATTCATCATGCATCATTCCTGATTCATCATTCCTCATTCCTGATTCATCATTCCTGATTCCTGATTTATCATTACTCATTCCTGATTGATCATTCCTCATTCCTGATTCATCATTCCTGATTCTTGTTTCATCATTCCTGATTCCTGATTTATCACTCCTGATTCCTGATTCCTGATTCATCATTCCTGATTCATCAATCCTGATTCATCATTCATCATTCCTGATTCATCATTCCTGATTCCTGATTCATCATTGCTGATTCCTGATTCATCATTCATCATTCCTGATTCCTGATTCATCATTCCTGATTCATCATTCATCATTCCTGATTCATCATTCATCATTCCTGATTCATCATTCATCATTCCTGATTCATCATTGCTGATTCCTGATTCATCATTCATCATTCCTGATTCCTGATTCATCATTCATCATTCCTGATTCATCATTCATCATTCCTGATTCATCATTCCTGATTCCTGACTCATCATTCATCATTCCTGATTCATCATTCCTTATTCCTGATTCATCAATCCTGATTCCTGATTCATGATTCACCATTCCTGATTCCTGATTCGTCATTCCTCTTTCCTGATTCATCATTCCTGATTCCTGATATATCATTCATCATTCCTGATTCATCATTCCTGATTCCTGATTCATCATTCCTGATTCCTGATTCATCATTCATCATTCCTGATTCATCATTCCTCATTCCTGATTCATCATTACTCATTCCTGATTCATCATTCCTCATTCCTGACTCATCATTCATCATTCCTGATTCATCATTCCTGATTCCTGATTCATCATTCATCATTCCTGATTCATCATTCCTGATTCCTGATTCATCATTCCTGATTCCTGATTCATCATTCCCGATTCATCATTCATCATTCCTGATTCATCATTCCTGATTCCTGATTCCTGATTCATCATTCATCATTCCTGATTCATCATTCCTCATTCCTGATTCATCATTCCTGATTCCTGGTTGATCATTCCTCATTCCTGATTCATCATTCCTGATTCTTGATTCATCATTCCTGATTCCTGATTAATCACTCCTGATTCCTAATTCCTGATTCATCATTCCTGATTCATCATTCATCATTCCTGATTCATCATTCATCATTCCTGATTCATCATTCCTGATTCATCATTCCTGATTCATCATTCCTGATTCCTGATTCATCATTGCTGATTCCTGATTCATAATTCATCATTCCTGATTCCTGATTCATCATTCCTGAGTCATCATTCATCATTCCTGATTCATCATTCATCATTCCTGAATCATCATTCCTGATTCCTGATTCCTTATTCATCATTCCTGATTCATCATTCCTGATTCATCATTCCTGATTCCTGATTCATCATTGCTGATTCCTGATTCATCATTCATCATTGCTGATTCATCATTCCTGATTCCTGATTCATCATTGCTGATTCCTGATTCATCATTCATCATTCCTGATTCATCATTCATCGTTCCTGATTCATCATTCCTGATTCCTGACTCATCATTCATCATTCCTGATTCATCATTCCTTATTCCTGATTCATCATTCCTGATTCCTGATTCATCATTCATCATTCCTGATTCATCATTCCTGATTCCTGATTCATCATTCCTGATTCCTGATTCCTGATTCATCATTCCCGATTCATCATTCATCATTCCTGATTCATCATTCCTGATTCCTGATTCCTGATTCATCATTCATCATTCCTGATTCATCATTCCTCATTCCTGATTCATCATTCCTGATTCCTGGTTGATCATTCCTCATTCCTGATTCATCATTCCTGATTCTTGATTCATCATTCCTGATTCCTGATTAATCACTCCTGATTCCTAATTCCTGATTCATCATTCCTGATTCATCATTCATCATTCCTGATTCATCATTCATCATTCCTGATTCATCATTCCTGATTCATCATTCCTGATTCATCATTCCTGATTCCTGATTCATCATTGCTGATTCCTGATTCATAATTCATCATTCCTGATTCCTGATTCATCATTCCTGAGTCATCATTCATCATTCCTGATTCATCATTCATCATTCCTGAATCATCATTCCTGATTCCTGATTCCTTATTCATCATTCCTGATTCATCATTCCTGATTCATCATTCCTGATTCCTGATTCATCATTGCTGATTCCTGATTCATCATTCATCATTGCTGATTCATCATTCCTGATTCATCATTCCTGATTCATCATTCATCATTCCTGATTCATCATTGCTGATTCCTGATTCATCATTCATCATTCCTGATTCATCATTCCTGATTCCTGATTCATCATTCCTGATTCCTGATTCATCATTCATCATTCCTCATTCCTGACTCATCATTCCTGATTCCTGATTTATCATTCCTCATTCCTGATTGATCATTCCTCATTCCTGATTCATCATTCCTGATTCTTGATTCATCATTCCTGATTCCTGATTAATCACTCCTGATTCCTGATTCCTGATTCATCGTTCCTGATTCATCAATCCTGATTCATCATTCATCATTCCTGATTCATCATTCCTGATTCCTGATTCATCATTGCTGATTCCTGATTCATCATTCATCATTCCTGATTCATCATTCCTGATCCTGATTCCTGATTCATCATTCATCATTCCTGATTCCTGATTCATCATTCCTGATTCATCATTCATCATTCCTGATTCATCATTCATCATTCCTGATTCATCATTGCTGATTCCTGATTCATCATTCATCATTCCTGATTCCTGATTCATCATTCATCATTCCTGATTCATCATTCATCATTCCTGATTCATCATTCCTGATTCCTGACTCATCATTCATCATTCCTGATTCATCATTCCTTATTCCTGATTCATCAATCCTGATTCCTGATTCATGATTCACCATTCCTGATTCCTGATTCGTCATTCCTCTTTCCTGATTCATCATTCCTGATTCCTGATATATCATTCATCATTCCTGATTCATCATTCCTGATTCCTGATTCATCATTCCTGATTCCTGATTCATCATTCATCATTCCTGATTCATCATTCCTCATTCCTGATTCATCATTACTCATTCCTGATTCATCATTCCTCATTCCTGATTGATCATTCCTCATTCCTGATTCATCATTCCTGATTCTTGATTCATCATTCCTGATTCCTGATTAATCACTCCTGATTCCTGATTCCTGATTCATCATTCCTGAATCATCAATCCTATTTCATCATTCATCATTCCTGATTCATCATTCCTGATTCCTGATTCATCATTGCTGATTCCTGATTCATCATTCATCATTCCTGATTCCTGATTCATCATTCCTGATTCATCATTCATCATTCCTGATTCATCATTCCTCATTCCTGATTCATCATTCCTCATTCCTGATTCATCATTCTTCATTCCTGATTGATCATTCCTCATTCCTGATTCATCATTCCTGATTCTTGATTCATCATTCCTGATTCCTGATTAATCACTCCTGATTCCTGATTCCTGATTCATCATTCCTGATTCATCAATCCTGATTCATCATTCATCATTCCTGATTCATCATTCCTGATTCCTGATTCATCATTGCTGATTCCTGATTCATCATTCATCATTCCTGATTCCTGATTCATCATTCCTGATTCATCATTCATCATTCCTGATTCATCATTCATCATTCCTGATTCATCATTGCTGATTCCTGATTCATCATTCCTCATTCCTGATTCATCATTGCTGATTCCTGATTCATCATTCATCATTCCTGATTCATCATTCATCATTCCTGATTCATCAATCCTGATTCCTGACTCATCATTCATCATTCCTGATTCATCAATCCTTATTCCTGATTCATCATTCCTGATTCCTGATTCATCATTCATCATTCCTGATTCATCATTCCTGATTCCTGATTCATCATTCCTGATTCCTGATTCCTGATTCATCATTCCCGATTCATCATTCATCATTCCTGATTCATCATTCCTGAATCCTGATTCCTGATTCATCATTCATCATTCCTGATTCATCATTCCTCATTCCTGATTCATCATTCCTGATTCCTGGTTGATCATTCCTCATTCCTGATTCATCATTCCTGATTCTTGATTCATCATTCCTGATTCCTGATTAATCACTCCTGATTCCTAATTCCTGATTCATCATTCCTGATTCATCATTCATCATTCCTGATTCATCATTCATCATTCCTGATTCATCATTCCTGATTCATCATTCCTGATTCCTGATTCATCATTGCTGATTCCTGATTCATAATTCATCATTCCTGATTCCTGATTCATCATTCCTGAGTCATCATTCATCATTCCTGATTCATCATTCATCATTCCTGAATCATCATTCCTGATTCCTGATTCCTTATTCATCATTCCTGATTCATCATTCCTGATTCATCATTCCTGATTCCTGATTCATCATTGCTGATTCCTGATTCATCATTCATCATTGCTGATTCATCATTCCTGATTCATCATTCCCGATTCATCAATCATCATTCCTGATTCATCATTCCTGATTCCTGATTCATGATTCATCATTCCTGATTCATCATTCCTGATTTCTGATTCATCATTCATCATTCCTGATTCCTGATTCATCATTCCTGATTCATCATTCCTGATCCATCATTCATCATTCCTGATTCATCATTCCTGATTCCTGATTCATCATTGCTGATTCCTGATTCATCATTCATCATTGCTGATTCCTGATTCATCATTCATCATTCCTGATTCCTGATTCATCATTCCTGATTCATCATTCCTGATTCATCATTCATCATTCCTGATTCCTGATTCATCATTCCTGATTCATCATTCATCATTCCTGATTCATCATTCATAATTCCTGAATCATCATTCCTGATTCATCATTCCTGATTCATCATTCCTGATTACTGACTCATCATTCATCATTCCTGATTCATCATTCCTTATTCCTGATTCATCATTCCTGATTCCTGATTCATCATTCATCATTCCTGATTCATCATTCATCATTCATCATTCCTGATTCGTCATTCATCTATGAATTTGCTGGAATCTATGAATTTGCTGGAAAGATGGAATCTCTCCGTTTGAGAATTTTACGGCACATTCGACGTTTTTAATATTAGCTCGCGATCAGGAATCTATGAATTTGCTGGAAAGATGGAATCTCTCCGTTTGAGAATTTTACGGCACATTGAACGTTTTTAATATTAGCTCGCGGTCAGGAATCTATGAATTTGCTGGAAAGATGGAATCTCTCCGTTTGAGAATTTTACGGCACATTGAACGTTTTTAATATTAGCTCGCGGTCAGGAATCTATGAATTTGCTGGAAAGATGGAATCTCTCCGTTTGAGAATTTTACGGCACATTCGACGTTTTCAATATTAGCTCGCGATCAGGAATCTATGAATTTGCTGGAAAGATGGAATCTCTCCGTTTGAGAATTTTACGGCACATTCGACGTTTTCAATATTAGCTCGCGATCAGGAATCTATGAATTTGCTGGAAAGATGGAATCTCTCCGTTTGAGAATTTTACGGCACATTCGACGTTTTTAATATTAGCTCGCGGTCAGGAATCTATGAATTTGCTGGAAAGATGGAATCTCTCCGTTTGAGAATTTTACGGCACATTCGACGTTTTTAATATTAGCTCGCGGTCAGGAATCTATGAATTTGCTGGAAAGATGGAATCTCTCCGTTTGAGAATTTTACGGCACATTGAACGTTTTTAATATTAGCTCGCGGTCAGGAATCTATGAATTTGCTGGAAAGATGGAATCTCTCCGTTTGAGAATTTTACGGCACATTGAACGTTTTTAATATTAGCTCTCGGTGAGGAATCTATTAATTTGCTGGAAAGATGGAATCTGTCCGTCATTCCTGATTCCTGACTCATCATTCATCATTCCTGATTCATCATTCCTGATTCCTGATTCCTGATTCATCAGTCATCATTCCTGATTCATCATTCCTCATTCCTGATTCATCATTCCTCATTCCTGATTGATCATTCCTCATTCCTGATTCATCATTCCTGATTCTTGATTCATCATTCCTGATTCCTGATTAATCACTCCTGATTCCTGATTCCTGATTCATCATTCCTGATTCATCATTCCTGATTCATCATTGCTGATTCCTGATTCATCATTCCTGATTCCTGATTCATCATTGCTGATTCCTGATTCATCATTCATCATTCCTGATTCCTGATTCATCATTCCTGATTCATCATTCATCATTCCTGATTCATCATTCATCATTCCTGATTCATCATTGCTGATTCCTGATTCATCATTCATCATTCCTGATTCATCATTGCTGATTCCTGATTCATCATTCATCATTCCTGAGTCATCATTCATCATTCCTGATTCATCATTCCTGATTCCTGACTCATCATTCATCATTCCTGATTCATCATTCCTTATTCCTGATTCATCATTCCTGATTCCTGATTCATCATTCCTGATTCCTGATTCCTGATTCATCATTCCCGATTCATCATTCCTCATTCCTGATTAATCATTCCTCATTCCTGATTCATCATTCATCATTCCTGATTCATCATTCCTCATTCCTGATTCATCATTCCTGATTCCTGATTGATCATTCCTCATTCCTGATTAATCATTCCTCATTCCTGATTCATCATTCCTGATTCTTGATTCATCATTCCTGATTCCTGATTAATCACTCCTGATTCATAATTCCTGATTCATCATTCCTGATTCATCATTCATCATTCCTGATTCATCATTCATCATTCCTGATTCATCATTCCTGATTCATCATTCCTGATTCCTGATTCATCATTGCTGATTCCTGATTCATAATTCATCATTCCTGATTCCTGATTCATCATTCCTGATTCATCATTCATCATTCCTGATTCATCTGGTTAGCTCAGTTGGTAGAGCACGGTCTAGAGTGCGGGAGGTCGGGGGTTCGAACCCGGCCGCGTCCTTGGGCAGGGACGTTTATAAGCCGTTGGCCTTGTCTCCTTCTACTTCTAATCAGTATTTGAAGGGGACGTGAAAGAACCTGTTGTACTACTCGAAAAAGAGAAGGGGATTGTCACCCGGTACAGCAGCCTGGCCATTGCACTAACCACACACTCAACATTGTAAACTGCGTGGCTGCCATTGGCGCCGAAATAGCAGTCCGAAAAATTCACTGACGGGATATGTCAGTAAAATGTAAAGCGCCATGAGACTGTGGTGATATGGCGCTATATAAATATGGCCTATTATTATTATTATTATTACTATTATATCATTCATCATTCCTGAATCATCATTCCTGATTCCTGATTCCTGATTCATCATTCCTGATTCATCATTCCTGATTCCTGATTCATCATTGCTGATTCCTGATTCATCATTCATCATTGCTGATTCATCATTCCTGATTCATCATTCCTGATTCATCATTCATCATTCCTGATTCATCATTCCTGATTCCTGATTCCTGATTCATCATTCCTGATACATCATTCCTGATTTCTGATTCATCATTCATCATTCCTGATTCCTGATTCATCATTCCTGATACATCATTCCTGATTTCTGATTCATCATTCATCATTCCTGATTCCTGATTCATCATTCCTGATTCATCATTCCTGATCCATCATTCATCATTCCTGATTCATCATTCCTGATTCCTGATTCATCATTGCTGATTCCTGATTCATCATTCATCATTCCTGATTCCTGATTCATCATTCCTGATTCATCATTCATCATTCCTGATTCCTGATTCATCATTCCTGATTCATCATTCATCATTCCTGATTCAGCATTCATAATTCCTGAATCATCATTCCTGATTCCTGATTCATCATTCCTGATTCCTGATTCATCATTCCTGATTCATCATTCCTGATTCATCAATCCTGATTCCTGATTGATCATTCCTCATTCCATATTGATCATTCCTCATTCCTGATTCATCATTCCTGATTCCTGATTCATCATTCCTGATTCCTGATTAATCACTCCTGATTCCTGATTCCTGATTCCTTATTCATCATTCCTGATTCATCATTCCTGATTCCTGATTCATCATTGCTGATTCCTGATTCATCATTCATCATTCCTGATTCCTGATTCATCATTCCTGATTCATCATTCATCATTCCTGATTGATCATTGCTGATTCCTGATTCATCATTCCTGATTCCTGATTCATCATTCCTGATTCCTGATTCATCATTCCTGATGCATCATTCCTGATTCATCATTCCTGATTCCTGTTTCATTATTCCTGATTCCTGATTCATCATTCCTGATTCATGATTCACCATTCCTGATTCCTGATTCGTCATTCCTCTTTCCTGATTCATCATTCCTGATTCCTGATACATCATTCATCATTCCTGATTCATCATTCCTGATTCCTGATTCATCATTCCTGATTCCTGATTCATCATTCATCATTCCTGATTCATCATTCCTCATTCCTGATTCATCATTCCTGATTCCTGATTTATCATTCCTCATTCCTGATTGATCATTCCTCATTCCTGATTCATCATTCCTGATTCTTGATTCATCATTCCTGATTCCTGATTAATCACTCCTGATTCCTGATTCCTGATTCATCATTCCTGATTCATCAATCCTGATTCATCATTCCTCATTCCTGATTCATCATTCCTGATTCCTGATTCATCATTGCTGATTCCTGATTCATCATTCATCATTCCTGATTCCTGATTCATCATTCCTGATTCATCATTCATCATTCCTGATTCATCATTCATCATTCCTGATTCATCATTGCTGATTCCTGATTCATCATTCATCATTCCTGATTCCTGATTCATCATTCATCATTCCTGATTCATCATTCATCATTCCTGATTCATCATTCCTGATTCCTGACTCATCATTCATCATTCCTGATTCATCATTCCTTATTCCTGATTCATCAATCCTGATTCCTGATTCATGATTCACCATTCCTGATTCCTGATTCGTCATTCCTCTTTCCTGATTCATCATTCCTGATTCCTGATATATCATTCATCATTCCTGATTCATCATTCCTGATTCCTGATTCATCATTCCTGATTCCTGATTCATCATTCATCATTCCTGATTCATCATTCCTCATTCCTGATTCATCATTACTCATTCCTGATTCATCATTCCTCATTCCTGATTGATCATTCCTCATTCCTGATTCATCATTCCTGATTCTTGATTCATCATTCCTGATTCCTGATTAATCACTCCTGATTCCTGATTCCTGATTCATCATTCCTGATTCATCAATCCTATTTCATCATTCATCATTCCTGATTCATCATTCCTGATTCCTGATTCATCATTGCTGATTCCTGATTCATCATTCATCATTCCTGATTCCTGATTCATCATTCCTGATTCATCATTCATCATTCCTGATTCATCATTCCTTATTCCTGATTCATCATTCCTCATTCCTGATTCATCATTCCTCATTCCTGATTGATCATTCCCCATTCCTGATTCATCATTCCTGATTCTTGATTCATCATTCCTGATTCCTGATTAATCACTCCTGATTCCTGATTCCTGATTCATCATTCCTGATTCATCAATCCTGATTCATCATTCATCATTCCTGATTCATCATTCCTGATTCCTGATTCATCATTGCTGATTCCTGATTTATCATTCATCATTCCTGATTCCTGATTCATCATTCCTGATTCATCATTCATCATTCCTGATTCATCATTGCTGATTCCTGATTCATCATTCATCATTCCTGATTCATCATTGCTGATTCCTGATTCATCATTCATCATTCCTGATTCATCATTCATCATTCCTGATTCATCATTCCTGATTCCTGACTCATCATTCATCATTCCTGATTCATCATTCCTTATTCCTGATTCATCATTCCTGATTCCTGATTCATCATTCATCATTCCTGATTCCTGATTCATCATTCCTGATTCCTGATTCCTGATTCATCATTCCCGATTCATCATTCATCATTCCTGATTCATCATTCCTGATTCCTGATTCCTGATTCATCATTCATCATTCCTGATTCATCATTCCTCATTCCTGATTCATCATTCCTGATTCCTGGTTGATCATTCCTCATTCCTGATTCATCATTCCTGATTCTTGATTCATCATTCCTGATTCCTGATTAATCACTCCTGATTCCTAATTCCTGATTCATCATTCCTGATTCATCATTCATCATTCCTGATTCATCATTCATCATTCCTGATTCATCATTCCTGATTCATCATTCCTGATTCCTGATTCATCATTGCTGATTCCTGATTCATAATTCATCATTCCTGATTCCTGATTCATCATTCCTGATTCATCATTCCTGATTCATCATTCATCATTCCTGATTCATCATTCCTGATTCCTGATTCATCATTCATGATTCCTGATTCATCATTCCCGATTCCTGATTCATCATTCCTGATTCCTGATTCATCATTCCTGATTCCTGATTCATCATTCCTGATTCATGATTCACCATTCCTGATTCCTGATTCATCCTTCCTCTTTCCTGATTCATCATTCCTGATTCCTGATTCATCATTCCTGATTCCTGATTCATCATTCCTGATTCCTGATTAATCACTCCTGATTCCTGATTCCTGATTCCTGATTCATCATTCCTGATTCATCATTCCTGATTCCTGAATCATCATTGCTGATTCCTGATTCATCATTCATCATTCCTGATTCCTGATTCATCATTCCTGATTCATCATTCATCATTCCTGATTGATCATTGCTGATTCCTGATTCATCATTCCTGATTCCTGATTCATTATTCCTGATTGCTGATTCATCATTCCTGATGCATCATTCCTGATTCATCATTCCTGATTCCTGTTTCATTATTCCTGATTCCTGATTCATCATTCCTGATTCCTGATTAATCACTCCTGATTCCTGATTCCTGATTCATCATTCCTGATTCATCAATCCTGATTCATCATTCATCATTCCTGATTCATCATTCCTGATTCCTGATTCATCATTGCTGATTCCTGATTCATCATTCATCATTCCTGATTCCTGATTCATCATTCCTGATTCATCATTCATCATTCCTGATTCATCATTCATCATTCCTGATTCATCATTGCTGATTCCTGATTCATCATTCATCATTCCTGATTCATCATTGCTGATTCCTGATTCATCATTCATCATTCCTGATTCATCATTCATCATTCCTGATTCATCATTCCTGATTCCTGACTCATCATTCATCATTCCTGATTCATCATTCCTTATTCCTGATTCATCATTCCTGATTCCTGATTCATCATTCATCATTCCTGATTCCTGATTCATCATTCCTGATTCCTGATTCCTGATTCATCATTCCCGATTCATCATTCATCATTCCTGATTCATCATTCCTGATTCCTGATTCCTGATTCATCATTCATCATTCCTGATTCATCATTCCTCATTCCTGATTCATCATTCCTGATTCCTGGTTGATCATTCCTCATTCCTGATTCATCATTCCTGATTCTTGATTCATCATTCCTGATTCATCATTCATCATTCCTGATTCATCATTCCTGATTCCTGATTCATCATTGCTGATTCATCATTCATCATTCCTGATCCATCATTGCTGATTCCTGATTCATCATTCCTGATTCCTGATTCATCATTGCTGATCCCTGATTCATAATTCATCATTGCTGATTCCTGATTCATCATTCCTGAGTCATCATTCATCATTCCTGATTCATCATTCATCATTCCTGAATCATCATTCCTGAATCATCATTCCTGATTCCTGATTCCTGATTCATCATTCCTGATTCATCATTCCTGATTCATCATTCCTGATTCATCATTCCTGATTCCTGATTCCTGATTCATCATTCCTGATTCATCATTCCTGATTCCTGATTCATCATTGCTGATTCCTGATTCATCATTCATCATTGCTGATTCATCATTCCTGATTCATCATTCCTGATTCATCATTCATCATTCCTGATTCATCATTCCTGATTCCTGATTCCTGATTCATCATTCCTGATTCATCATTCCTGATTTCTGATTCATCATTCATCATTCCTGATTCCTGATTCATCATTCCTGATTCATCATTCCTGATCCATCATTCATCATTCCTGATTCATCATTCCTGATTCCTGATTCATCATTGCTGATTCCTGATTCATCATTCATCATTCCTGATTCCTGATTCATCATTCCTGATTTATCATTCATCATTCCTGATTCCTGATTCATCATTCCTG
Source organism: Actinernus sp. WN-2022 (assembly GCA_030867875.1). Classification (NCBI taxonomy): domain Eukaryota; kingdom Metazoa; phylum Cnidaria; class Anthozoa; order Actiniaria; family Actinernidae; genus Actinernus; species Actinernus sp. WN-2022. The sequence goes on from JAOWCC010001213.1 coordinate 145,341, forward strand.
ATTCATCATTCATCATTCCTGATTCATCATTCATAATTCCTGAATCATCATTCCTGATTCCTGATTCATCATTCCTGATTCCTGATTCATCATTCCTGATTCATCATTCCTGATTCATCAATCCTGATTCCTGATTGATCATTCCTCATTCCTGATTGATCATTCCTCATTCCTGATTCGTCATTCCTGATTCCTGATTCATCATTCCTGATTCCTGATTCCTGATTCATCATTCCCGATTCATCATTCATCATTCCTGATTCATCATTCCTGATTCCTGATTCCTGATTCATCATTCATCATTCCTGATTCATCATTCCTCATTCCTGATTCATCATTCCTGATTCCTGGTTGATCATTCCTCATTCCTGATTCATCATTCCTGATTCTTGATTCATCATTCCTGATTCCTGATTAATCACTCCTGATTCCTAATTCCTGATTCATCATTCCTGATTCATCATTCATCATTCCAGATTCATCATTCATCATTCCTGATTCATCATTCCTGATTCATCATTCCTAATTCATCATTCCTGATTCCTGATTCATCATTGCTGATTCCTGATTCATAATTCATCATTCCTGATTCCTGATTCATCATTCCTGAGTCATCATTCATCATTCCTGATTCATCATTCATCATTCCTGAATCATCATTCCTGATTCCTGATTCCTTATTCATCATTCCTGATTCATCATTCCTGATTCATCATTCCTGATTCCTGATTCATCATTGCTGATTCCTGATTCATCATTCATCATTGCTGATTCATCATTCCTGATTCATCATTCCTGATTCATCATTCATCATTCCTGATTCATCATTGCTGATTCCTGATTCATCATTCATCATTCCTGATTCATCATTCCTGATTCCTGATTCATCATTCCTGATTCCTGATTCATCATTCATCATTCCTGATTCATCATTCCTCATTCCTGATTCATCATTCCTGATTCCTGATTTATCATTCCTCATTCCTGATTGATCATTCCTCATTCCTGATTCATCATTCCTGATTCTTGATTCATCATTCCTGATTCCTGATTAATCACTCCTGATTCCTGATTCCTGATTCATCGTTCCCGATTCATCAATCCTGATTCATCATTCATCATTCCTGATTCATCATTCCTGATTCCTGATTCATCATTGCTGATTCCTGATTCATCATTCATCATTCCTGATTCATCATTCCTGATTCCTGATTCCTGATTCATCATTCATCATTCCTGATTCCTGATTCATCATTCCTGATTCATCATTCATCATTCCTGATTCATCATTCATCATTCCTGATTCATCATTGCTGATTCCTGATTCATCATTCATCATTCCTGATTCCTGATTCATCATTCATCATTCCTGATTCATCATTCATCATTCCTGATTCATCATTCCTGATTCCTGACTCATCATTCATCATTCCTGATTCATCATTCCTTATTCCTGATTCATCAATCCTGATTCCTGATTCATGATTCACCATTCCTGATTCCTGATTCGTCATTCCTCTTTCCTGATTCATCATTCCTGATTCCTGATATATCATTCATCATTCCTGATTCATCATTCATCATTCCTGATTCATCATTCCTGATTCATCATTCCTGATTCCTGATTCATCATTCATCATTCCTGATTCATCATTCCTCATTCCTGATTCATCATTACACATTCCTGATTCATCATTCCTCATTCCTGATTGATCATTCCTCATTCCTGATTCATCATTCCTGATTCTTGATTCATCATTCCTGATTCCTGATTAATCACTCCTGATTCCTGATTCCTGATTCATCATTCCTGATTCATCAATCCTATTTCATCATTCATCATTCCTGATTCATCATTCCTGATTCCTGATTCATCATTGCTGATTCCTGATTCATCATTCATCATTCCTGATTCCTGATTCATCATTCCTGATTCATCATTCATCATTCCTGATTCATCATTCCTCATTCCTGATTCATCATTCCTCATTCCTGATTCATCATTCCTCATTCCTGATTGATCATTCCTCATTCCTGATTCATCATTCCTGATTCTTGATTCATCATTCCTGATTCCTGATTAATCACTCCTGATTCCTGATTCCTGATTCATCATTCCTGATTCATCAATCCTGATTCATCATTCATCATTCCTGATTCATCATTCCTGATTCCTGATTCATCATTGCTGATTCCTGATTCATCATTCATCATTCCTGATTCCTGATTCATCATTCCTGATTCATCATTCATCATTCCTGATTCATCATTCATCATTCCTGATTCATCATTGCTGATTCCTGATTCATCATTCATCATTCCTGATTCATCATTGCTGATTCCTGATTCATCATTCATCATTCCTGATTCATCATTCATCATTCCTGATTCATCATTCCTGATTCCTGACTCATCATTCATCATTCCTGATTCATCATTCCTTATTCCTGATTCATCATTCCTGATTCCTGATTCATCATTCATCATTCCTGATTCATCATTCCTGATTCCTGATTCATCATTCCTGATTCCTGATTCCTGATTCATCATTCCCGATTCATCATTCATCATTCCTGATTCATCATTCCTGAATCCTGATTCATCATTCATCATTCATCATTCCTGATTCATCATTCCTCATTCCTGATTCATCATTCCTGATTCTTGATTCATCATTCCTGATTCCTGATTAATCACTCCTGATTCCTAATTCCTGATTCATCATTCCTGATTCATCATTCATCATTCCTGATTCATCATTCATCATTCCTGATTCATCATTCCTCATTCCTGATTCATCATTACTCATTCCTGATTCATCATTCCTCATTCCTGACTCATCATTCATCATTCCTGATTCATCATTCCTTATTCCTGATTCATCATTCCTGATTCCTGGTTCATCATTCATCATTCCTGATTCATCATTCATCATTCATCATTCCTGATTCGTCATTCATCTATGAATTTGCTGGAATCTATGAATTTGCTGGAAAGATGGAATCTCTCCGTTTGAGAATTTTACGGCACATTCGACGTTTTTAATATTAGCTCGCGGTCAGGAATCTATGAATTTGCTGGAAAGATGGAATCTCTCCGTTTGAGAATTTTACGGCACATTCGACGTTTTTAATATTAGCTCGCGATCAGGAATCTATGAATTTGCTGGAAAGATGGAATCTCTCCGTTTGAGAATTTTACGGCACATTCGACGTTTTTAATATTAGCTCGCGATCAGGAATCTATGAATTTGCTGGAAAATATGGAATCTCTCCGTTTGAGAATTTTACGGCACATTCGACGTTTTTAATATTAGCTCGCGATCAGGAATCTATGAATTTGCTGGAAAATATGGAATCTCTCCGTTTGAGAATTTTACGGCACATTCGACGTTTTCAATATTAGCTCGCGATCAGGAATCTATGAATTTGCTGGAAAGATGGAATCTCTCCGTTTGAGAATTTTACGGCACATTCGACGTTTTTAATATTAGCTCGCGGTCAGGAATCTATGAATTTGCTGGAAAGATGGAATCTCTCCGTTTGAGAATTTTACGGCACATTCGACGTTTTTAATATTAGCTCGCGGTCAGGAATCTATGAATTTGCTGGAAAGATGGAATCTCTCCGTTTGAGAATTTTACGGCACATTCGACGTTTTTAATATTAGCTCGCGATCAGGAATCTATGAATTTGCTGGAAAGATGGAATCTCTCCGTTTGAGAATTTTACGGCACATTCGACGTTTTTAATATTAGCTCGCGATCAGGAATCTATGAATTTGCTGGAAAATATGGAATCTCTCCGTTTGAGAATTTTACGGCACATTCGACGTTTTCAATATTAGCTCGCGATCAGGAATCTATGAATTTGCTGGAAAGATGGAATCTCTCCGTTTGAGAATTTTACGGCACATTCGACGTTTTTAATATTAGCTCGCGGTCAGGAATCTATGAATTTGCTGGAAAGATGGAATCTCTCCGTTTGAGAATTTTACGGCACATTCGACGTTTTTAATATTAGCTCGCGGTCAGGAATCTATGAATTTGCTGGAAAGATGGAATCTCTCCGTTTGAGAATTTTACGGCACATTCGACGTTTTTAATATTAGCTCGCGATCAGGAATCTATGAATTTGCTGGAAAGATGGAATCTCTCCGTTTGAGAATTTTACGGCACATTCGACGTTTTTAATATTAGCTCGCGATCAGGAATCTATGAATTTGCTGGAAAGATGGAATCTCTCCGTTTGAGAATTTTACGGCACATTCGACGTTTTTAATATTAGCTCGCGGTCAGGAATCTATGAATTTGCTGGAAAGATGGAATCTCTCCGTTTGAGAATTTTACGGCACATTCGACGTTTTTAATATTAGCTCGCGGTCAGGAATCTATGAATTTGCTGGAAAGATGGAATCTCTCCGTTTGAGAATTTTACGGCACATTCGACGTTTTTAATATTAGCTCGCGGTCAGGAATCTATGAATTTGCTGGAAAGATGGAATCTCTCCGTTTGAGAATTTTACGGCACATTGAACGTTTTTAATATTAGCTCGCGGTGAGGAATCTATTAATTTGCTGGAAAGATGGAATCTGTCCGTCATTCCTGATTCCTGACTCATCATTCATCATTCCTGATTCATCATTCCTTATTCCTGATTC
>JAOWCC010001213.1:157500-160000 GCA_030867875.1 Actinernus sp. WN-2022
ATTCCTGATTCATCATTCCTGATTCCTGATTCATCATTGCTGATTCCTGATTCATCATTCATCATTGCTGATTCATCATTCCTGATTCATCATTCCTGATTCATCATTCATCATTCCTGATTCATCATTGCTGATTCCTGATTCATCATTCATCATTCCTGATTCATCATTCCTGATTCCTGATTCATCATTCCTGATTCCTGATTCATCATTCATCATTCCTGATTCATCATTCCTCATTCCTGATTCATCATTCCTGATTCCTGATTTATCATTCCTCATTCCTGATTGATCATTCCTCATTCCTGATTCATCATTCCTGATTCTTGATTCATCATTCCTGATTCCTGATTAATCACTCCTGATTCCTGATTCCTGATTCATCGTTCCTGATTCATCAATCCTGATTCATCATTCATCATTCCTGATTCATCATTCCTGATTCCTGATTCATCATTGCTGATTCCTGATTCATCATTCATCATTCCTGATTCATCATTCCTGATTCATCATTCCTGATTCCTGATTCCTGATTCATCATTCATCATTCCTGATTCCTGATTCATCATTCCTGATTCATCATTCATCATTCCTGATTCATCATTCATCATTCCTGATTCATCATTGCTGATTCCTGATTCATCATTCATCATTCCTGATTCCTGATTCATCATTCATCATTCCTGATTCATCATTCATCATTCCTGATTCATCATTCCTGATTCCTGACTCATCATTCATCATTCCTGATTCATCATTCCTTATTCCTGATTCATCAATCCTGATTCCTGATTCATGATTCACCATTCCTGATTCCTGATTCGTCATTCCTCTTTCCTGATTCATCATTCCTGATTCCTGATATATCATTCATCATTCCTGATTCATCATTCCTGATTCCTGATTCATCATTCCTGATTCCTGATTCATCATTCATCATTCCTGATTCATCATTCCTCATTCCTGATTCATCATTACTCATTCCTGATTCATCATTCCTCATTCCTGATTGATCATTCCTCATTCCTGATTCATCATTCCTGATTCTTGATTCATCATTCCTGATTCCTGATTAATCACTCCTGATTCCTGATTCCTGATTCATCATTCCTGATTCATCAATCCTATTTCATCATTCATCATTCCTGATTCATCATTCCTGATTCCTGATTCATCATTGCTGATTCCTGATTCATCATTCATCATTCCTGATTCCTGATTCATCATTCCTGATTCATCATTCATCATTCCTGATTCATCATTCCTCATTCCTGATTCATCATTCCTCATTCCTGATTCATCATTCCTCATTCCTGATTGATCATTCCTCATTCCTGATTCATCATTCCTGATTCTTGATTCATCATTCCTGATTCCTGATTAATCACTCCTGATTCCTGATTCCTGATTCATCATTCCTGATTCATCAATCCTGATTCATCATTCATCATTCCTGATTCATCATTCCTGATTCCTGATTCATCATTGCTGTTTCCTGATTCATCATTCATCATTCCTGATTCCTGATTCATCATTCCTGATTCATCATTCATCATTCCTGATTCATCATTCATCATTCCTGATTCATCATTGCTGATTCCTGATTCATCATTCCTCATTCCTGATTCATCATTGCTGATTCCTGATTCATCATTCATCATTCCTGATTCATCATTCATCATTCCTGATTCATCATTCCTGATTCCTGACTCATCATTCATCATTCCTGATTCATCATTCCTTATTCCTGATTCATCATTCCTGATTCCTGATTCATCATTCATCATTCCTGATTCATCATTCCTGATTCCTGATTCATCATTCCTGATTCCTGATTCCTGATTCATCATTCCCGATTCATCATTCATCATTCCTGATTCATCATTCCTGATTCCTGATTCCTGATTCATCATTCATCATTCCTGATTCATCATTCCTCATTCCTGATTCATCATTCCTGATTCCTGGTTGATCATTCCTCATTCCTGATTCATCATTCCTCATTCCTGATTGATCATTCCTCATTCCTGATTCATCATTCCTGATTCTTGATTCATCATTCCTGATTCCTGATTAATCACTCCTGATTCCTGATTCCTGATTCATCATTCCTGATTCATCAATCCTATTTCATCATTCATCATTCCTGATTCATCATTCCTGATTCCTGATTCATCATTGCTGATTCCTGATTCATCATTCATCATTCCTGATTCCTGATTCATCATTCCTGATTCATCATTCCTGATTCATCATTCCTCATTCCTGATTCATCATTCCTCATTCCTGATTCATCATTCCTCATTCCTGATTGATCATTCCTCATTCCTGATTCATCATTCCTGATTCTTGATTCATCATTCCTGATTCCTGATTAATCACTCCTGATTCCTGATTCCTGATTCATCATTCCTGATTCATCAATCCTGATTCATCATTCATCATTCCTGATTCATCATTCCTGATTCCTGATTCATCATTCCTGATTCCTGATTCATCA
>JAOWCC010001213.1:167500-183172 GCA_030867875.1 Actinernus sp. WN-2022
TGATTCATCATTCCTGATTCATCATTCATCATTCCTGATTCATCATTCATCATTCCTGATTCATCATTGCTGATTCCTGATTCATCATTCATCATTCCTGATTCCTGATTCATCATTCATCATTCCTGATTCATCATTCATCATTCCTGATTCATCATTCCTGATTCCTGACTCATCATTCATCATTCCTGATTCATCATTCCTTATTCCTGATTCATCAATCCTGATTCCTGATTCATGATTCACCATTCCTGATTCCTGATTCGTCATTCCTCTTTCCTGATTCATCATTCCTGATTCCTGATATATCATTCATCATTCCTGATTCATCATTCCTGATTCCTGATTCATCATTCCTGATTCCTGATTCATCATTCATCATTCCTGATTCATCATTCCTCATTCCTGATTCATCATTACTCATTCCTGATTCATCATTCCTCATTCCTGATTGATCATTCCTCATTCCTGATTCATCATTCCTGATTCTTGATTCATCATTCCTGATTCCTGATTAATCACTCCTGATTCCTGATTCCTGATTCATCATTCCTGATTCATCAATCCTATTTCATCATTCATCATTCCTGATTCATCATTCCTGATTCCTGATTCATCATTGCTGATTCCTGATTCATCATTCATCATTCCTGATTCCTGATTCATCATTCCTGATTCATCATTCATCATTCCTGATTCATCATTCCTCATTCCTGATTCATCATTCCTCATTCCTGATTCATCATTCCTCATTCCTGATTGATCATTCCTCATTCCTGATTCATCATTCCTGATTCTTGATTCATCATTCCTGATTCCTGATTAATCACTCCTGATTCCTGATTCCTGATTCATCATTCCTGATTCATCAATCCTGATTCATCATTCATCATTCCTGATTCATCATTCCTGATTCCTGATTCATCATTGCTGTTTCCTGATTCATCATTCATCATTCCTGATTCCTGATTCATCATTCCTGATTCATCATTCATCATTCCTGATTCATCATTCATCATTCCTGATTCATCATTGCTGATTCCTGATTCATCATTCCTCATTCCTGATTCATCATTGCTGATTCCTGATTCATCATTCATCATTCCTGATTCATCATTCATCATTCCTGATTCATCATTCCTGATTCCTGACTCATCATTCATCATTCCTGATTCATCATTCCTTATTCCTGATTCATCATTCCTGATTCCTGATTCATCATTCATCATTCCTGATTCATCATTCCTGATTCCTGATTCATCATTCCTGATTCCTGATTCCTGATTCATCATTCCCGATTCATCATTCATCATTCCTGATTCATCATTCCTGATTCCTGATTCCTGATTCATCATTCATCATTCCTGATTCATCATTCCTCATTCCTGATTCATCATTCCTGATTCCTGGTTGATCATTCCTCATTCCTGATTCATCATTCCTCATTCCTGATTGATCATTCCTCATTCCTGATTCATCATTCCTGATTCTTGATTCATCATTCCTGATTCCTGATTAATCACTCCTGATTCCTGATTCCTGATTCATCATTCCTGATTCATCAATCCTATTTCATCATTCATCATTCCTGATTCATCATTCCTGATTCCTGATTCATCATTGCTGATTCCTGATTCATCATTCATCATTCCTGATTCCTGATTCATCATTCCTGATTCATCATTCCTGATTCATCATTCCTCATTCCTGATTCATCATTCCTCATTCCTGATTCATCATTCCTCATTCCTGATTGATCATTCCTCATTCCTGATTCATCATTCCTGATTCTTGATTCATCATTCCTGATTCCTGATTAATCACTCCTGATTCCTGATTCCTGATTCATCATTCCTGATTCATCAATCCTGATTCATCATTCATCATTCCTGATTCATCATTCCTGATTCCTGATTCATCATTCCTGATTCCTGATTCATCATTCATCATTCCTGATTCATCATTCATCATTCCTGATTCATCATTCCTGATTCCTGACTCATCATTCCTCATTCCTGATTCATCATTGCTGATTCCTGATTCATCATTCATCATTCCTGATTCATCATTCCTCATTCCTGATTCATCATTCCTGATTCCTGATTCATCATTCCTGATTCCTGATTCCTGATTCATCATTCCCGATTCATCATTCATCATTCCTGATTCATCATTCCTGATTCCTGATTCCTGATTCATCATTCATCATTCCTGATTCATCATTCCTCATTCCTGATTCATCATTCCTGATTCCTGGTTGATCATTCCTCATTCCTGATTCATCATTCCCTGATTCTTGATTCATCATTCTGATTCCTGATTAATCACTCCTGATTCCTATTCCTGATTCATCATTCACTGAATCATCATTCCTGATTCCTGATTCATCATTCCTGATTCCTGATTCCTGATTCATCATTCCCGATTCATCATTCATCATTCCTGATTCATCATTCCTGATTCCTGATTCCTGATTCATCATTCATCATTCCTGATTCATCATTCCTCATTCCTGAATTCATCATTCCTGATTCCTGGTTGATCATTCCTCATTCCTGATTCATCATTCCTGATTCTTGATTCATCATTCCTGATTCCTGATTAATCACTCCTGATTCCTAATTCCTGATTCTCATTCCTGATTCATCATTCATCATTCCTGATTCATCATTCATCATTCCTGATTCATCATTCCTGATTCATCATTCCTGATTCATCATTCCTGATTCCTGATTCATCATTGCTGATTCCTGATTCATAATTCATCATTCCTGATTCCTGATTCATCATTCCTGAGTCATCATTCATCATTCCTGATTCATCATTCATCATTCCTGAATCATCATTCCTGATTCCTGATTCCTTATTCATCATTCCTGATTCATCATTCCTGATTCATCATTCCTGATTCCTGATTCATCATTGCTGATTCCTGATTCATCATTCATCATTGCTGATTCATCATTCCTGATTCATCATCTGATTCTTCAATCATCATTCCTGATTCATCATTCCTGATTCCTGATTCATGATTCATCATTCCTGATTCATCATTCCTGATTTCTGATTCATCATTCATCATTCCTGATTCCTGATTCATCATTCCTGATTCATCATTCCTGATCCATCATTCATCATTCCTGATTCATCATTCCTGATTCCTGATTCATCATTGCTGATTCCTGATTCATCATTCATCATTGCTGATTCCTGATTCATCATTCATCATTCCTGATTCCTGATTCATCATTCCTGATTCATCATTCATCATTCCTGATTCCTGATTCATCATTCATCATTCCTGATTCATCATTCATCATTTCATCATTCCTGATTCGTCATTCATCTATGTATGAATTTGCTGGAATCTATGAATTTGCTGGAAAGATGGAATCTCTCCGTTTGAGAATTTTACGGCACATTCGACGTTTTCAATATTAGCTCGCGATCAGGAATCTATGAATTTGCTGGAAAGATGGAATCTCTCGTTTGAGAATTTTACGGCACATTCGACGTTTTTAATATTAGCTCGCGGTCAGAATCTATGAATTTGCTGGAAAGATGGATCTCTCCGTTTGAGAATTTTACGGCACATTCGACGTTTTTAATATTAGCTCGCGGTCAGGAATCTATGAATTTGCTGGAAAGATGGAATCTCTCCGTTTGAGAATTTTACGGCACATTGAACGTTTTTAATATTAGCTCGCGGTCAGGAATCTATGAATTTGCTGGAAAGATGGAATCTCTCCGTTTGAGAATTTTTACGGCACATTGAACGTTTTTAATATTAGCTCGCGGTCAGGAATCTATGAATTTGCTGGAAAGATGGAATCTCTCCGTTTGAGAATTTTACGGCACATTCGACGTTTTCAATATTAGCTCGCGATCAGGAATCTATGAATTTGCTGGAAAGATGGAATCTCTCCGTTGAGAATTTTACGGCACATTCGACGTTTTCAATATTAGCTCGCGATCAGGAATCTATGAATTGGCTGGAAAGATGGAATCTCTCCGTTTGAGAATTTTACGGCACATTCGACGTTTTTAATATTAGCTCGCGGTCAGGAATCTATGAATTTGCTGGAAAGATGGAATCTCTCCGTTTGAGAATTTTACGGCACATTCGACGTTTTTAATATTAGCTCGCGGTCAGGAATCTATGAATTTGCTGGAAAGATGGAATCTCTCCGTTTGAGAATTTTACGGCACATTCGACGTTTTTAATATTAGCTCGCGATCAGGAATCTATGAATTTGCTGGAAAGATGGAATCTCTCCGTTTGAGAATTTTACGGCACATTCGACGTTTTTAATATTAGCTCGCGATCAGGAATCTATGAATTTGCTGGAAAGATGGAATCTCTCCGTTTGAGAATTTTACGGCACATTCGACGTTTTTAATATTAGCTCGCGGTCAGGAATCTATGAATTTGCTGGAAAGATGGAATCTCTCCGTTTGAGAATTTTACGGCACATTCGACGTTTTTAATATTAGCTCGCGGTCAGGAATCTATGAATTTGCTGGAAAGATGGAATCTCTCCGTTTGAGAATTTTACGGCACATTCGACGTTTTTAATATTAGCTCGCGATCAGGAATCTATGAATTTGCTGGAAAGATGGAATCTCTCCGTTGAGAATTTTACGGCACATTCGACGTTTTTAATATTAGCTCGCGATCAGGAATCTATGAATTTGCTGGAAAGATGGAATCTCTCCGTTTGAGAAATTTACGGCACATTCGACGTTTTTAATATTAGCTCGCGGTCAGGAATCTATGATTTGCTGGAAAGATGGAATCTCTCCGTTTGAGAATTTTACGGCACATTCGACGTTTTAATATTAGCTCGCGATCAGGAATCTATGAATTTTGCTGGAAAGATGGAATCTCTCCGTTTGAGAATTTTACGGCACATTCGACGTTTTTAATATTAGCTCGCGATCAGGAATCTATGAATTTGCTGGAAAGATGGAATCTCTCCGTTTGAGAATTTTACGGCACATTCGACGTTTTTAATATTAGCTCGCGGTCAGGAATCTATGAATTTGCTGGAAAGATGGAATCTCTCCGTTTGAGAATTTTACGGCACATTCGACGTTTTTAATATTAGCTCGCGATCAGGAATCTATGAATTTTGCTGGAAAGATGGAATCTCTCCGTTTGAGAATTTTACGGCACATTCGACGTTTTTAATATTAGCTCGCGATCAGGAATCTATGAATTTGCTGGAAAGATGGAATCTCTCCGTTTGAGAATTTTACGGCACATTCGACGTTTTTAATATTAGCTCGCGATCAGGAATCTATGAATTTGTTGAAAGATGGAATCTCTCCGTTTGAGAATTTTACGGCACATTCGACGTTTTTAATATTAGCTCGCGGTCAGGAATCTATGAATTTGCTGGAAAGATGGAATCTCTCCGTTTGAGAATTTTACGGCACATTCGACGTTTTTAATATTAGCTCGCGGTCAGGAATCTATGAATTTGCTGGAAAGATGGAATCTCTCCGTTTGAGAATTTTACGGCACATTCGACGTTTTTAATATTAGCTCGCGGTCAGGAATCTATGAATTTGCTGGAAAGATGGAATCTCTCCGTTTGAGAATTTTACGGCACATTCGACGTTTTTAATATTAGCTCTCGGTCAGGAATCTATGAATTTGCTGGAAGATGGAATCTCTCCGTTTGAGAATTTACGGCACATTGAACGTTTTTAATATTAGCTCGCGGTGAGGAATCTATTAATTTGCTGGAAAGATGGAATCTGTCCGTCATTCCTGATTCCTGACTCATCATTCATCATTCCTGATTCATCATTCCTGATTCCTGATTCCTGATTCATCAGTCATCATTCCTGATTCATCATTCCTCATTCCTGATTCATCATTCCTCATTCCTGATTGATCATTCCTCATTCCTGATTCATATTCCTGATTCTTGATTCATCATTCCTGATTCCTGATTAATCACTCCTGATTCCTGATTCCTGATTCATCATTCCTGATTCATCAATCCTGATTCATCATTGCTGATTCCTGATTTATCATTCTGATTCCTGATTCATCATTGCTGATTCCTGATTCATCATTCATCATTCCTGATTCCTGATTCATCAGTTCCCGATTCATCATTCATCATTCCTGATTCATCATTCCTGATTCCTGATTCCTGATTCATCATTCATCATTCCTGATTCATCATTCCCTCATTCCTGATTCATCATTCCTGATTCCTGGTTGATCATTCCTCATTCCTGATTCATCATTCCTGATTCTTGATTCATCATTCCTGATTCCTGATTAATCACTCCTGATTCCTAATTCCTGATTCATCATTCCTGATTCATCATTCATCATTCCTGATTCATCATTCATCATTCCTGATTCATCATTCCTGATTCATCATTCCTGATTCATCATTCCTGATTCCTGATTCATCATTGCTGATTCCTGATTCATAATTCATCATTCCTGATTCCTTGATTCATCATTCCTGAGTCATCATTCATCATTCCTGATTCATCATTCATCATTCCTGAATCATCATTCCTGATTCCTGATTCCTTATTCATCATTCCTGATTCATCATTCCTGATTCATCATTCCTGATTCCTGATTCATCATTGCTGATTCCTGATTCATCATTCATCATTGCTGATTCATCATTCCTGATTCATCATTCCTGATTCATCAATCATCATTCCTGATTCATCATTCCTGATTCCTGATTCATGATTCATCATTCCTGATTCATCATTCCTGATTTCTGATTCATCATCATCTTCCTGATTTCCTGATTCAATCATTCCTGATTCATCATTCCTGATCCATCATTCATCATTCCTGATTCATCATTCCTGATTCCTGATTCATCATTGCTGATTCCTGATTCATCATTCATCATTGCTGATTCCTGATTCATCATTCATCATTCCTGATTCCTGATTCATCATTCCTGATTCATCATTCATCATTCCTGATTCCTGATTCATCATTCATCATTCCTGATTCATCATTCATCATTCATCATTCCTGATTCGTCATTCATCTATGAATTTGCTGGAATCTATGAATTTGCTGGAAAGATGGAATCTCTCCGTTTGAGAATTTTACGGCACATTCGACGTTTTTAATATTAGCTCGCGGTCAGGAATCTATGAATTTGCTGGAAAGATGGAATCTCTCCGTTTGAGAATTTTACGGCACATTGAACGTTTTTAATATTAGCTCGCGGTGAGGAATCTATTAATTTGCTGGAAAGATGGAATCTGTCCGTCATTCCTGATTCCTGACTCATCATTCATCATTCCTGATTCATCATTCCTGATTCATGATTCCTGATTCATCAGTCATCATTCCTGATTCATCATTCCTCATTCCTGATTCATCATTCCTCATTCCTGATTGATCATTCCTCATTCCTGATTCATCATTCCTGATTCTTGATTCATCATTCCTGATTCCTGATTAATCACTCCTGATTCCTGATTCCTGATTCATCATTCTGATTCATCAATCCTGATTCATCATTGCTGATTCCTGATTTATCATTCCTGATTCCTGATTCATCATTGCTGATTCCTGATTCATCATTCATCATTCCTGATTCCTGATTCATCATTCCCGATTCATCATTCATCATTCCTGATTCATCATTCCTGATTCCTGATTCCTGATTCATCATTCATCATTCCTGATTCATCATTCCTCATTCCTGATTCATCATTCCTGATTCCTGGTTGATCATTCCTCATTCCTGATTCATCATTCCTGATTCTTGATTCATCATTCCTGATTCCTGATTAATCACTCCTGATTCTAATTCCTGATTCATCATTCCTGATTCATCATTCATCATTCCTGATTCATCATTCATCATTCCTGATTCATCATTCCTGATTCATCATTCCTGATTCATCATTCCTG
This sequence comes from Actinernus sp. WN-2022, assembly GCA_030867875.1. Lineage (NCBI taxonomy): Eukaryota > Metazoa > Cnidaria > Anthozoa > Actiniaria > Actinernidae > Actinernus > Actinernus sp. WN-2022. Next base: position 175,425 of record JAOWCC010001213.1, read on the forward strand.
ATTCCTGATTCATCATTGCTGATTCCTGATTCATAATTCATCATTCCTGATTCCTGATTCATCATTCCTGAGTCATCATTCATCATTCCTGATTCATCATTCATCATTCCTGAATCATCATTCCTGATTCCTGATTCCTTATTCATCATTCCTGATTCATCATTCCTGATTCATCATTCCTGATTCCTGATTCATCATTGCTGATTCCTGATTCATCATTCATCATTGCTGATTCATCATTCCTGATTCATCATTCCTGATTCATCAATCATCATTCCTGATTCATCATTCCTGATTCCTGATTCATGATTCATCATTCCTGATTCATCATTCCTGATTTCTGATTCATCATTCATCATTCCTGATTCCTGATTCATCATTCCTGATTCATCATTCCTGATCCATCATTCATCATTCCTGATTCATCATTCTGATTCCTGATTCATCATTGCTGATTCCTGATTCATCATTCATCATTGCTGATTCCTGATTCATCATTCATCATTCCTGATTCCTGATTCATCATTCCTGAGTCATCATTCATCATTCCTGATTCCTGATTCATCATTCATCATTCCTGATTCATCATTCATCATTCATCATTCCTGATTCGTCATTCATCTATGAATTTGCTGGAATCTATGAATTTGCTGGAAAGATGGAATCTCTCCGTTTGAGAATTTTACGGCACATTCGACGTTTTCAATATTAGCTCGCGATCAGGAATCTATGAATTTGCTGGAAAGATGGAATCTCTCCGTTTGAGAATTTTACGGCACATTCGACGTTTTTAATATTAGCTCGCGGTCAGGAATCTATGAATTTGCTGGAAAGATGGAATCTCTCCGTTTGAGAATTTTACGGCACATTCGACGTTTTTAATATTAGCTCGCGGTCAGGAATCTATGAATTTGCTGGAAAGATGGAATCTCTCCGTTTGAGAATTTTACGGCACATTGAACGTTTTTAATATTAGCTCGCGGTCAGGAATCTATGAATTTGCTGGAAAGATGGAATCTCTCCGTTTGAGAATTTTACGGCACATTGAACGTTTTTAATATTAGCTCGCGGTCAGGAATCTATGAATTTGCTGGAAAGATGGAATCTCTCGTTTGAGAATTTTACGGCACATTCGACGTTTTCAATATTAGCTCGCGATCAGGAATCTATGAATTTGCTGGAAAGATGGAATCTCTCCGTTTGAGATTTTACGGCACATTCGACGTTTTCAATATTAGCTCGCGATCAGGAATCTATGAATTTGCTGGAAAGATGGAATCTCTCCGTTTGAGAATTTTACGGCACATTCGACGTTTTTTAATATTAGCTCGCGGTCAGGAATCTATGAATTTGCTGGAAAGATGGAATCTCTCCCTTTGAGAATTTTACGGCACATTCGACGTTTTTAATATTAGCTCGCGGTCAGGAATCTATGATTTGCTGGAAGATGGAATCTCTCCGTTTGAGATTTTACGGCACATTCGACGTTTTTAATATTAGCTCGCGATCAGGAATCTATGAATTTGCTGGAAGATGGAATCTCTCCGTTTGAGAATTTTACGGCACATTCGACGTTTTTAATATTAGCTCGCGATCAGGAATCTATGAATTTGCTGGAAAGATGGAATCTCTCCGTTTGAGAATTTTACGGCAACATTCGACGTTTTTAATATTAGCTCGCGGTCAGGAATCTATGAATTTGCTGGAAAGATGGAATCTCTCCGTTTGAGAATTTTACGGCACATTCGACGTTTTTAATATTAGCTCGCGGTCAGGAATCTATGAATTTGCTGGAAAGATGGAATCTCTCCGTTTGAGAAATTTTACGGCACATTCGACGTTTTTAATATTAGCTCGCGATCAGGAATCTATGAATTTGCTGGAAAGATGGAATCTCTCCGTTTGAGAATTTTACGGCACATTCGACGTTTTTAATATTAGCTCGCGATCAGGAATCTATGAATTTGCTGGAAAGATGGAATCTCTCCGTTTGAGAAATTTACGGCACATTCGACGTTTTTAATATTAGCTCGCGGTCAGGAATCTATGAATTTGCTGGAAAGATGGAATCTCTCCGTTTGAGAATTTTACGGCACATTCGACGTTTTTAATATTAGCTCGCGATCAGGAATCTATGAATTTGCTGGAAAGATGGAATCTCTCCGTTTGAGAATTTTACGGCACATTCGACGTTTTTAATATAGCTCGCGATCAGGAATCTATGAATTTGCTGGAAGATGGAATCTCTCCGTTTGAGATTTTACGGCACATTCGACGTTTTTAATATTAGCTCGCGGTCAGGAATCTATGAATTTGCTGGAAAGATGGATCTCTCCGTTTGAGAATTTTACGGCACATTCGACGTTTTTAATATTAGCTCGCGATCAGGAATCTATGAATTTGCTGGAAAGATGGAATCTCTCCGTTGAGAATTTTACGGCACATTCGACGTTTTTAATATTAGCTCGCGATCAGGAATCTATGAATTTGCTGGAAAGATGGAATCTCTCCGTTTGAGAATTTTACGGCACATTCGACGTTTTAATATTAGCTCGCGATCAGGAATCTATGAATTTGCTGGAAAGATGGAATCTCTCCGTTTGAGAATTTTACGGCACATTCGACGTTTTTAATATTAGCTCGCGGTCAGGAATCTATGAATTGCTGGAAGATGGAATCTCTCCGTTTGAGAATTTTACGGCACATTCGACGTTTTTAATATTAGCTCGCGGTCAGGAATCTATGAATTTGCTGGAAAGATGGAATCTCTCCGTTTGAGAATTTTACGGCACATTCGACGTTTTTAATATTAGCTCGCGGTCAGGAATCTATGAATTTGCTGGAAAGATGGAATCTCTCCGTTTGAGAATTTTACGGCACATTCGACGTTTTTAATATTAGCTCGCGGTCAGGAATCTATGAATTTGCTGGAAAGATGGAATCTCTCCGTTTGAGAATTTTACGGCACATTTGAACGTTTTTAATATTAGCTCGCGGTGAGGAATCTATTAATTTGCTGGAAAGATGGAATCTGTCCGTCATTCCTGATTCCTGACTCATCATTCATCATTCCTGATTCATCATTCCTGATTCCTGATTCCTGATTCATCAGTCATCATTCCTGATTCATCATTCCTCATTCCTGATTCATCATTCCTCATTCCTGATTGATTCATTCCTCATTCCTGATTCATCATTCCTGATTCTTGATTCATCATTCCTGATTCCTGATTAATCACTCCTGATTCCTGATTCCTGATTCATCATTCCTGATTCATCAATCCTGATTCATCATTGCTGATTCCTGATTTATCATTCCTGATTCCTGATTCATCATTGCTGATTCCTGATTCATCATTCATCAATTCCTGATTCCTGATTCATCATTCCTGATTCATCATTCATCATTCCTGATTCATCATTCATCATTCCTGATTCACCATTGCTGATTCCTGATTCATCATTCATCATTCCTGATTCATCATTGCTGATTCCTGATTCATCATTCATCATTCCTGAGTCATCATTCATCATTCCTGATTCATCATTCCTGATTCCTGACTCATCATTCATCATTCCTGATTCAATCTTAACCTGATTTCATCATTCCTGATTCCTGATTCATCATTCCTGATTCCTGATTCCTGATTCATCATTCCCGATTCATCATTCATGATTCCTGATTCATCATTCCTGATTCCTGATTCCTGATTCATCATTCATCATTCCTGATTCATCATTCTCATTCCTGATTCATCATTCCTGATTCCTGATTGATCATTCCTCATTCCTGATTAATCATTCCTCATTCTGATTCATCATTCCTGATTCTTGATTCATCATTCCTGATTCCTGATTAATCACTCCTGATTCGTAATTCCTGATTCATCATTCCTGATTCATCATTCATCATGTCCTGATTCATCAATTCATCATTCCTGATTCATCATTCCTGATTCATCATTCCTGATTCCTGATTCATCATTGCTGATTCCTGATTCATAATTCATCATTCCTGATTCCTGGATTCATCATTCCTGATTCATCATTCATCATTCCTGAATCATCATTCATCATTCCTGAATCATCATTCCTGATTCCTGATTCATCATTCATCATTCCTGATTCATCATTCCTCATTCCTGATTCATCATTCCTGATTCCTGATTTATCATTCCTCATTCCTGATTCATCATTCCTCATTCCTGATTCATCATTCCTGATTCTGATTCATCATTCCTGATTCCTGATTAATCACTCCTGAATCCTGATTCCTGATTCATCATTCCTGATTCATCAATCCTGATTCATCATTCATCATTCCTGATTCATCATTCCTGATTCCTGATTCATCATTGCTGATTCCTGATTCATCATTCATCATTCCTGATTCCTGATTCATCATTCCTGATTCATCATTCATCATTCCTGATTCATCATTCATCATTCCTGATTCATCATTGCTGATTCCTGATTCATCATTCAACATTCCTGATTCCTGATTCATCATTCATCATTCCTGATTCATCATTCAACATTCCTGATTCATCATTCCTGATTCCTGACTCATCATTCATCATTCCTGATTCATCATTCCTTATTCCTGATTCATCAATCCTGATTCCTGATTCATGATTCACCATTCCTGATTCCTGATTCATCATTACTCATTCCTGATTCATCATTCCTCATTCCTGATTGATCATTCCTCATTCCTGATTCATCATTCCTGATTCTTGATTCATCATTCCTGATTCCTGATTAATCACTCCTGATTCCTGATTCCTGATTCATCATTCCTGATTCATCATTCCTGATTCCTGATTCATCATTGCTGATTCCTGATTCATCATCTCATCATTCCTGATTCCTGATTCATCATTCCTGAATTCATCATTCATCATTCCTGATTCATCATTCATCATTCCTGATTCATCATTGCTGATTCCTGATTCATCATTCGTCATTCCTGATTCATCATTGCTGATTCCTGATTCATCATTCATCATTCCTGATTCATCATTCATCATTCCTGATTCATCATTCCTGATTCCTGACTCATCATTCATCATTCCTGATTCATCATTCCTTATTCCTGATTCATCATTCCTGATTCCTGATTCATCATTCATCATTCCTGATTCCTGATTCATCAATTCCTGATTCCTGATTCCTGATTCATCATTCCCGATTCATCATTCATCATTCCTGATTCATCATTCCTGATTCCTGATTCCTGATTCATCATTCATCATTCCTGATCACATTCCTCATTCCTGATTCATCATTCCTGATTCCTGGTTGATCATTCCTCATTCCTGATTCATCATTCCTGATTCTTGATTCATCATTCCTGATTCCTGATTAATCACTCCTGATTCCTAATTCCTGATTCAATCATTCCTGATTCATCATTCATCATTCCTGATTCATCATTCATCATCCTGATTCATCATTCTGATTCATCATTCCTGATTCCTGATTCATCATTGCTGATTCCTGATTCATAATTCATCATTCCTGATTCCTGATTCATCATTCCTGATTCATCATTCCTGATTCATCATTCATCATTCCTGATTCATCATTCCTGATTCCTGATTCATCATTGCTGATTCCTGATTCATCATTCATCATTGCTGATTCATCATTCCTGATTCATCATTCCTGATCCATCATTCATCATTCCTGATTCATCATTCCTGATTCCCTGATTCATCATTGCTGATTCCTGATTCATCATTCATCATTCCTGATTCCTGATTCATCATTCCTGATTCATCATTCATCATTCCTGATTCCTGATTCATCATTCCTGATTCATCATTCATCATTCCTGATTCAGCATTCATAATTCCTGAATCATCATTCCTGATTCCTGATTCATCATTCCTGATTCCTGATTTCATCATTCCTGATCCATCATTCCTGATTCATCAATCCTGATTCCTGATTGATCATTCCTCATTCCATATTGATCATTCCTCATTCCTGATTCATCATTCCTGATTCCTGATTCATCATTCCTGATTCCTGATTAATCACTCCTGATTCCTGATTCCTGATTTCCTGATATGATTCATCATTCCTGATACATCATTCCTGATTCCTGATTCATCATTGCTGATTCCTGATTCATTCATCATTCCTGATTCCTGATTCATCATTCCTGATTCATCATTCATCATTCCTGATTGATCATTGCTGATTCCTGATTCATCATTCCTGATTCCTGATTCATCATTCCTGATTGCTGAATTCATCATTCCTGATTCCTGATTCATCATTCCTGATTCATGATTCACCATTCCTGATTCCTGATTCGTCATTCCTCTTTCCTGATTCATCATTCCTGATTCCTGATACATCATTCATCATTCCTGATTCATCATTCCTGATTCCTGATTCATCATTCCTGATTCCTGATTCATCATTCCTGATTTCCTGATTCATCATTCATCATTCCTGATTCATCATTCCTCATTCCTGATTCATCATTACTCATTCCTGATTCATCATTCCTCATTCCTGATTGATCATTCCTCATTCCTGATTCATCATTCCTGATTCTTGATTCATCATTCCTGATTCCTGATTAATCACTCCTGATTCCTGATTCCTGATTCATCATTCCTGATTCATCAATCCTATTTCATCATTCATCATTCATGATTCATCATTCCTGATTCCTGATTCATCATTGCTGATTCCTGATTCATCATTCATCATTCCTGATTCCTGATTCATCATTCCTGATTCATCACTTCATCATTCCTGATTCATCATTCCCTCATTCCTGATTCATCATTCCTCATTCCTGATTCATCATTCCTCATTCCTGATGATCATTCCTCATTCCTGATTCATCATTCCTGATTCTTGATTCATCATTCCTGATTCCTGATTAATCACTCCTGATTCCTGATTCCTGATTCATCATTCCTGATTCATCAATCCTGATTCATCATTCATCATTCCTGATTCATCATTCCTGATTCCTGATTCATCATTGCTGATTCCTGATTCATCATTCATCATTCCTGATTCCTGATTCATCATTCCTGATTCATCATCATCATTCCTGAATTCATCATTCATCATTCCTGATTCATCATTGCTGATTCCTGATTCATCATTCGTCATTCCTGATTCATCATTGCTGATTCCTGATTCATCATTCATCATTCCTGATTCATCATTGCTGATTCTTGATTCATCATTCCTGATTCCTGATTCATCATTCATCATTCCTGATTCATCATTCCTGATTCCTGACTCATCATTCCTGATTCCTGATTCATCATTCATCATTCCTGATTCCTGATTCATCATTCCTGATTCCTGATTCCTGATTCATCATTCCCGATTCATCATTCATCATTCCTGATTCATCATTCCTGATTCCTGATTCCTGATTCATCATTCATCATTCCTGATTCATCATTCCTCATTCCTGATTCATCATTCCTGATTCCTGGTTGATCATTCCTCATTCCTGATTCATCATTCCTGATTCTTGATTCATCATTCCTGATTCCTGATTAATCACTCTGATTCCTAATTCCTGATTCATCATTCCTGATTCATCAATTCATCATATCCTGATTCATCATTCATCATTCCTGATTTCATCATTCATCATTCCTGATTCATCATTCCTGATTCATCATTCCTGATTCCTGATTCATCATTGCTGATTCCTGATTCATAATTCATCATTCCTGATTCCTGATTCATCATTCCTGATT
>JAOWCC010001214.1:0-38855 GCA_030867875.1 Actinernus sp. WN-2022
GGGCTCCTTTTGTGGAAACAGCGTAGATCTTGTGTGCCTTTAAGCTTTAAAAGCCAGTTACTCGTGTTTTTGCCGCTTTCTTGAAAGGGCAAATGACAGTTTACGACTTTTCTGGCCTTTCTTTCCAATAATTGATCTGTAGGTATTTTATGAGGGTGGTGTGGGGTGGGGAGGAGTAGTTCAAAAAATTTCGCGAAAAACCAACTTTGCCTGACGTATGGCGCAACGATTTGCTTAGTGAAAGATGTACATTTTCCACTAGGTCTGAGAAAAAAGGTGCATTTTTGGGATCAAAACGTTGAAAAGTGAGTTACTGGCTTTTAAAGCCAACAAGTACGCATTAATTTACTTGTGTAACCTAAATTTCAAAGTGGCGCCATTTCTCGACCTTTTAATGGATTTCGATGCACTATACGGCAATACAACGGCCTCTTCCTGTACTTTCAGACTGGCGTGCCAGTTTTGCCCTATTTGGAGTAGAAAATCCGAAAATGTGTTTTTTTGTAACCTAACCTTAATCTCTCAAAGTTACTTGTGTACCCTAATATCTTCAAAGTGGCGCCATTTCTCGAGCTTTCAATGGATTTCGATGCACTATACGGCAATACAACGTTCTCTTCATGTAGATTGCGATTAATGGATGGAAGTTTCCTGTATTTTGAGTAACAATACCAGAAAATGGCCTTTTTCTAACCTAAGCATAACCTCTAGGTCTCAAATAAAGAAATTATGGGATAGATCTCACACAAGTAAATTATGGGATAGAAAGGCCATTAAAGTCTTCAACTGTCATTTGCCGTTTCAAGAAAACGGCAAAAACACGAGTTACTGGCTTTTAAAGCTAAAGGCACACAAGATCTAGCATGTTTTCACAAAAGGGGGTTTTAGGTTCTAGGGCTCCTTTTGTGGAAACAGCGTAGATCTTGTGTGCCTTTAAGCTTTAAAAGCCAGTTACTCGTGTTTTTGCCGCTTTCTTGAAAGGGCAAATGACAGTTTACGACTTTTCTGGCCTTTCTTTCCAATAATTGATCTGTAGGTATTTTATGAGGGTGGTGTGGGGTGGGGAGGAGTAGTTCAAAAAATTTCGCGAAAAACCAACTTTGCCTGACGTATGGCGCAACGATTTGCTTAGTGAAAGATGTACATTTTCCACTAGGTCTGAGAAAAAAGGTGCATTTTTGGGATCAAAACGTTGAAAAGTGAGTTACTGGCTTTTAAAGCCAACAAGTACGCATTAATTTACTTGTGTAACCTAAATTTCAAAGTGGCGCCATTTCTCGACCTTTTAATGGATTTCGATGCACTATACGGCAATACAACGGCCTCTTCCTGTACTTTCAGACTGGCGTGCCAGTTTTGCCCTATTTGGAGTAGAAAATCCGAAAATGTGTTTTTTTGTAACCTAACCTTAATCTCTCAAAGTTACTTGTGTACCCTAATATCTTCAAAGTGGCGCCATTTCTCGAGCTTTCAATGGATTTCGATGCACTATACGGCAATACAACGTTCTCTTCATGTAGATTGCGATTAATGGATGGAAGTTTCCTGTATTTTGAGTAACAATACCAGAAAATGGCCTTTTTCTAACCTAAGCATAACCTCTAGGTCTCAAATAAAGAAATTATGGGATAGATCTCACACAAGTAAATTATGGGATAGAAAGGCCATTAAAGTCTTCAACTGTCATTTGCCGTTTCAAGAAAACGGCAAAAACACGAGTTACTGGCTTTTAAAGCTAAAGGCACACAAGATCTAGCATGTTTTCACAAAAGGGGGTTTTAGGTTCTAGGGCTCCTTTTGTGGAAACAGCGTAGATCTTGTGTGCCTTTAAGCTTTAAAAGCCAGTTACTCGTGTTTTTGCCGCTTTCTTGAAAGGGCAAATGACAGTTTACGACTTTTCTGGCCTTTCTTTCCAATAATTGATCTGTAGGTATTTTATGAGGGTGGTGTGGGGTGGGGAGGAGTAGTTCAAAAAATTTCGCGAAAAACCAACTTTGCCTGACGTATGGCGCAACGATTTGCTTAGTGAAAGATGTACATTTTCCACTAGGTCTGAGAAAAAAGGTGCATTTTTGGGATCAAAACGTTGAAAAGTGAGTTACTGGCTTTTAAAGCCAACAAGTACGCATTAATTTACTTGTGTAACCTAAATTTCAAAGTGGCGCCATTTCTCGACCTTTTAATGGATTTCGATGCACTATACGGCAATACAACGGCCTCTTCCTGTACTTTCAGACTGGCGTGCCAGTTTTGCCCTATTTGGAGTAGAAAATCCGAAAATGTGTTTTTTTGTAACCTAACCTTAATCTCTCAAAGTTACTTGTGTACCCTAATATCTTCAAAGTGGCGCCATTTCTCGAGCTTTCAATGGATTTCGATGCACTATACGGCAATACAACGTTCTCTTCATGTAGATTGCGATTAATGGATGGAAGTTTCCTGTATTTTGAGTAACAATACCAGAAAATGGCCTTTTTCTAACCTAAGCATAACCTCTAGGTCTCAAATAAAGAAATTATGGGATAGATCTCACACAAGTAAATTATGGGATAGAAAGGCCATTAAAGTCTTCAACTGTCATTTGCCGTTTCAAGAAAACGGCAAAAACACGAGTTACTGGCTTTTAAAGCTAAAGGCACACAAGATCTAGCATGTTTTCACAAAAGGGGGTTTTAGGTTCTAGGGCTCCTTTTGTGGAAACAGCGTAGATCTTGTGTGCCTTTAAGCTTTAAAAGCCAGTTACTCGTGTTTTTGCCGCTTTCTTGAAAGGGCAAATGACAGTTTACGACTTTTCTGGCCTTTCTTTCCAATAATTGATCTGTAGGTATTTTATGAGGGTGGTGTGGGGTGGGGAGGAGTAGTTCAAAAAATTTCGCGAAAAACCAACTTTGCCTGACGTATGGCGCAACGATTTGCTTAGTGAAAGATGTACATTTTCCACTAGGTCTGAGAAAAAAGGTGCATTTTTGGGATCAAAACGTTGAAAAGTGAGTTACTGGCTTTTAAAGCCAACAAGTACGCATTAATTTACTTGTGTAACCTAAATTTCAAAGTGGCGCCATTTCTCGACCTTTTAATGGATTTCGATGCACTATACGGCAATACAACGGCCTCTTCCTGTACTTTCAGACTGGCGTGCCAGTTTTGCCCTATTTGGAGTAGAAAATCCGAAAATGTGTTTTTTTGTAACCTAACCTTAATCTCTCAAAGTTACTTGTGTACCCTAATATCTTCAAAGTGGCGCCATTTCTCGAGCTTTCAATGGATTTCGATGCACTATACGGCAATACAACGTTCTCTTCATGTAGATTGCGATTAATGGATGGAAGTTTCCTGTATTTTGAGTAACAATACCAGAAAATGGCCTTTTTCTAACCTAAGCATAACCTCTAGGTCTCAAATAAAGAAATTATGGGATAGATCTCACACAAGTAAATTATGGGATAGAAAGGCCATTAAAGTCTTCAACTGTCATTTGCCGTTTCAAGAAAACGGCAAAAACACGAGTTACTGGCTTTTAAAGCTAAAGGCACACAAGATCTAGCATGTTTTCACAAAAGGGGGTTTTAGGTTCTAGGGCTCCTTTTGTGGAAACAGCGTAGATCTTGTGTGCCTTTAAGCTTTAAAAGCCAGTTACTCGTGTTTTTGCCGCTTTCTTGAAAGGGCAAATGACAGTTTACGACTTTTCTGGCCTTTCTTTCCAATAATTGATCTGTAGGTATTTTATGAGGGTGGTGTGGGGTGGGGAGGAGTAGTTCAAAAAATTTCGCGAAAAACCAACTTTGCCTGACGTATGGCGCAACGATTTGCTTAGTGAAAGATGTACATTTTCCACTAGGTCTGAGAAAAAAGGTGCATTTTTGGGATCAAAACGTTGAAAAGTGAGTTACTGGCTTTTAAAGCCAACAAGTACGCATTAATTTACTTGTGTAACCTAAATTTCAAAGTGGCGCCATTTCTCGACCTTTTAATGGATTTCGATGCACTATACGGCAATACAACGGCCTCTTCCTGTACTTTCAGACTGGCGTGCCAGTTTTGCCCTATTTGGAGTAGAAAATCCGAAAATGTGTTTTTTTGTAACCTAACCTTAATCTCTCAAAGTTACTTGTGTACCCTAATATCTTCAAAGTGGCGCCATTTCTCGAGCTTTCAATGGATTTCGATGCACTATACGGCAATACAACGTTCTCTTCATGTAGATTGCGATTAATGGATGGAAGTTTCCTGTATTTTGAGTAACAATACCAGAAAATGGCCTTTTTCTAACCTAAGCATAACCTCTAGGTCTCAAATAAAGAAATTATGGGATAGATCTCACACAAGTAAATTATGGGATAGAAAGGCCATTAAAGTCTTCAACTGTCATTTGCCGTTTCAAGAAAACGGCAAAAACACGAGTTACTGGCTTTTAAAGCTAAAGGCACACAAGATCTAGCATGTTTTCACAAAAGGGGGTTTTAGGTTCTAGGGCTCCTTTTGTGGAAACAGCGTAGATCTTGTGTGCCTTTAAGCTTTAAAAGCCAGTTACTCGTGTTTTTGCCGCTTTCTTGAAAGGGCAAATGACAGTTTACGACTTTTCTGGCCTTTCTTTCCAATAATTGATCTGTAGGTATTTTATGAGGGTGGTGTGGGGTGGGGAGGAGTAGTTCAAAAAATTTCGCGAAAAACCAACTTTGCCTGACGTATGGCGCAACGATTTGCTTAGTGAAAGATGTACATTTTCCACTAGGTCTGAGAAAAAAGGTGCATTTTTGGGATCAAAACGTTGAAAAGTGAGTTACTGGCTTTTAAAGCCAACAAGTACGCATTAATTTACTTGTGTAACCTAAATTTCAAAGTGGCGCCATTTCTCGACCTTTTAATGGATTTCGATGCACTATACGGCAATACAACGGCCTCTTCCTGTACTTTCAGACTGGCGTGCCAGTTTTGCCCTATTTGGAGTAGAAAATCCGAAAATGTGTTTTTTTGTAACCTAACCTTAATCTCTCAAAGTTACTTGTGTACCCTAATATCTTCAAAGTGGCGCCATTTCTCGAGCTTTCAATGGATTTCGATGCACTATACGGCAATACAACGTTCTCTTCATGTAGATTGCGATTAATGGATGGAAGTTTCCTGTATTTTGAGTAACAATACCAGAAAATGGCCTTTTTCTAACCTAAGCATAACCTCTAGGTCTCAAATAAAGAAATTATGGGATAGATCTCACACAAGTAAATTATGGGATAGAAAGGCCATTAAAGTCTTCAACTGTCATTTGCCGTTTCAAGAAAACGGCAAAAACACGAGTTACTGGCTTTTAAAGCTAAAGGCACACAAGATCTAGCATGTTTTCACAAAAGGGGGTTTTAGGTTCTAGGGCTCCTTTTGTGGAAACAGCGTAGATCTTGTGTGCCTTTAAGCTTTAAAAGCCAGTTACTCGTGTTTTTGCCGCTTTCTTGAAAGGGCAAATGACAGTTTACGACTTTTCTGGCCTTTCTTTCCAATAATTGATCTGTAGGTATTTTATGAGGGTGGTGTGGGGTGGGGAGGAGTAGTTCAAAAAATTTCGCGAAAAACCAACTTTGCCTGACGTATGGCGCAACGATTTGCTTAGTGAAAGATGTACATTTTCCACTAGGTCTGAGAAAAAAGGTGCATTTTTGGGATCAAAACGTTGAAAAGTGAGTTACTGGCTTTTAAAGCCAACAAGTACGCATTAATTTACTTGTGTAACCTAAATTTCAAAGTGGCGCCATTTCTCGACCTTTTAATGGATTTCGATGCACTATACGGCAATACAACGGCCTCTTCCTGTACTTTCAGACTGGCGTGCCAGTTTTGCCCTATTTGGAGTAGAAAATCCGAAAATGTGTTTTTTTGTAACCTAACCTTAATCTCTCAAAGTTACTTGTGTACCCTAATATCTTCAAAGTGGCGCCATTTCTCGAGCTTTCAATGGATTTCGATGCACTATACGGCAATACAACGTTCTCTTCATGTAGATTGCGATTAATGGATGGAAGTTTCCTGTATTTTGAGTAACAATACCAGAAAATGGCCTTTTTCTAACCTAAGCATAACCTCTAGGTCTCAAATAAAGAAATTATGGGATAGATCTCACACAAGTAAATTATGGGATAGAAAGGCCATTAAAGTCTTCAACTGTCATTTGCCGTTTCAAGAAAACGGCAAAAACACGAGTTACTGGCTTTTAAAGCTAAAGGCACACAAGATCTAGCATGTTTTCACAAAAGGGGGTTTTAGGTTCTAGGGCTCCTTTTGTGGAAACAGCGTAGATCTTGTGTGCCTTTAAGCTTTAAAAGCCAGTTACTCGTGTTTTTGCCGCTTTCTTGAAAGGGCAAATGACAGTTTACGACTTTTCTGGCCTTTCTTTCCAATAATTGATCTGTAGGTATTTTATGAGGGTGGTGTGGGGTGGGGAGGAGTAGTTCAAAAAATTTCGCGAAAAACCAACTTTGCCTGACGTATGGCGCAACGATTTGCTTAGTGAAAGATGTACATTTTCCACTAGGTCTGAGAAAAAAGGTGCATTTTTGGGATCAAAACGTTGAAAAGTGAGTTACTGGCTTTTAAAGCCAACAAGTACGCATTAATTTACTTGTGTAACCTAAATTTCAAAGTGGCGCCATTTCTCGACCTTTTAATGGATTTCGATGCACTATACGGCAATACAACGGCCTCTTCCTGTACTTTCAGACTGGCGTGCCAGTTTTGCCCTATTTGGAGTAGAAAATCCGAAAATGTGTTTTTTTGTAACCTAACCTTAATCTCTCAAAGTTACTTGTGTACCCTAATATCTTCAAAGTGGCGCCATTTCTCGAGCTTTCAATGGATTTCGATGCACTATACGGCAATACAACGTTCTCTTCATGTAGATTGCGATTAATGGATGGAAGTTTCCTGTATTTTGAGTAACAATACCAGAAAATGGCCTTTTTCTAACCTAAGCATAACCTCTAGGTCTCAAATAAAGAAATTATGGGATAGATCTCACACAAGTAAATTATGGGATAGAAAGGCCATTAAAGTCTTCAACTGTCATTTGCCGTTTCAAGAAAACGGCAAAAACACGAGTTACTGGCTTTTAAAGCTAAAGGCACACAAGATCTAGCATGTTTTCACAAAAGGGGGTTTTAGGTTCTAGGGCTCCTTTTGTGGAAACAGCGTAGATCTTGTGTGCCTTTAAGCTTTAAAAGCCAGTTACTCGTGTTTTTGCCGCTTTCTTGAAAGGGCAAATGACAGTTTACGACTTTTCTGGCCTTTCTTTCCAATAATTGATCTGTAGGTATTTTATGAGGGTGGTGTGGGGTGGGGAGGAGTAGTTCAAAAAATTTCGCGAAAAACCAACTTTGCCTGACGTATGGCGCAACGATTTGCTTAGTGAAAGATGTACATTTTCCACTAGGTCTGAGAAAAAAGGTGCATTTTTGGGATCAAAACGTTGAAAAGTGAGTTACTGGCTTTTAAAGCCAACAAGTACGCATTAATTTACTTGTGTAACCTAAATTTCAAAGTGGCGCCATTTCTCGACCTTTTAATGGATTTCGATGCACTATACGGCAATACAACGGCCTCTTCCTGTACTTTCAGACTGGCGTGCCAGTTTTGCCCTATTTGGAGTAGAAAATCCGAAAATGTGTTTTTTTGTAACCTAACCTTAATCTCTCAAAGTTACTTGTGTACCCTAATATCTTCAAAGTGGCGCCATTTCTCGAGCTTTCAATGGATTTCGATGCACTATACGGCAATACAACGTTCTCATTCATGTAGATTGCGATTAATGGATGGAAGTTTCCTGTATTTTGAGTAACAATACCAGAAAATGGCCTTTTTCTAACCTAAGCATAACCTCTAGGTCTCAAATAAAGAAATTATGGGATAGATCTCACACAAGTAAATTATGGGATAGAAAGGCCATTAAAGTCTTCAACTGTCATTTGCCGTTTCAAGAAAACGGCAAAAACACGAGTTACTGGCTTTTAAAGCTAAAGGCACACAAGATCTAGCATGTTTTCACAAAAGGGGGTTTTAGGTTCTAGGGCTCCTTTTGTGGAAACAGCGTAGATCTTGTGTGCCTTTAAGCTTTAAAAGCCAGTTACTCGTGTTTTTGCCGCTTTCTTGAAAGGGCAAATGACAGTTTACGACTTTTCTGGCCTTTCTTTCCAATAATTGATCTGTAGGTATTTTATGAGGGTGGTGTGGGGTGGGGAGGAGTAGTTCAAAAAATTTCGCGAAAAACCAACTTTGCCTGACGTATGGCGCAACGATTTGCTTAGTGAAAGATGTACATTTTCCACTAGGTCTGAGAAAAAAGGTGCATTTTTGGGATCAAAACGTTGAAAAGTGAGTTACTGGCTTTTAAAGCCAACAAGTACGCATTAATTTACTTGTGTAACCTAAATTTCAAAGTGGCGCCATTTCTCGACCTTTTAATGGATTTCGATGCACTATACGGCAATACAACGGCCTCTTCCTGTACTTTCAGACTGGCGTGCCAGTTTTGCCCTATTTGGAGTAGAAAATCCGAAAATGTGTTTTTTTGTAACCTAACCTTAATCTCTCAAAGTTACTTGTGTACCCTAATATCTTCAAAGTGGCGCCATTTCTCGAGCTTTCAATGGATTTCGATGCACTATACGGCAATACAACGTTCTCTTCATGTAGATTGCGATTAATGGATGGAAGTTTCCTGTATTTTGAGTAACAATACCAGAAAATGGCCTTTTTCTAACCTAAGCATAACCTCTAGGTCTCAAATAAAGAAATTATGGGATAGATCTCACACAAGTAAATTATGGGATAGAAAGGCCATTAAAGTCTTCAACTGTCATTTGCCGTTTCAAGAAAACGGCAAAAACACGAGTTACTGGCTTTTAAAGCTAAAGGCACACAAGATCTAGCATGTTTTCACAAAAGGGGGTTTTAGGTTCTAGGGCTCCTTTTGTGGAAACAGCGTAGATCTTGTGTGCCTTTAAGCTTTAAAAGCCAGTTACTCGTGTTTTTGCCGCTTTCTTGAAAGGGCAAATGACAGTTTACGACTTTTCTGGCCTTTCTTTCCAATAATTGATCTGTAGGTATTTTATGAGGGTGGTGTGGGGTGGGGAGGAGTAGTTCAAAAAATTTCGCGAAAAACCAACTTTGCCTGACGTATGGCGCAACGATTTGCTTAGTGAAAGATGTACATTTTCCACTAGGTCTGAGAAAAAAGGTGCATTTTTGGGATCAAAACGTTGAAAAGTGAGTTACTGGCTTTTAAAGCCAACAAGTACGCATTAATTTACTTGTGTAACCTAAATTTCAAAGTGGCGCCATTTCTCGACCTTTTAATGGATTTCGATGCACTATACGGCAATACAACGGCCTCTTCCTGTACTTTCAGACTGGCGTGCCAGTTTTGCCCTATTTGGAGTAGAAAATCCGAAAATGTGTTTTTTTGTAACCTAACCTTAATCTCTCAAAGTTACTTGTGTACCCTAATATCTTCAAAGTGGCGCCATTTCTCGAGCTTTCAATGGATTTCGATGCACTATACGGCAATACAACGTTCTCTTCATGTAGATTGCGATTAATGGATGGAAGTTTCCTGTATTTTGAGTAACAATACCAGAAAATGGCCTTTTTCTAACCTAAGCATAACCTCTAGGTCTCAAATAAAGAAATTATGGGATAGATCTCACACAAGTAAATTATGGGATAGAAAGGCCATTAAAGTCTTCAACTGTCATTTGCCGTTTCAAGAAAACGGCAAAAACACGAGTTACTGGCTTTTAAAGCTAAAGGCACACAAGATCTAGCATGTTTTCACAAAAGGGGGTTTTAGGTTCTAGGGCTCCTTTTGTGGAAACAGCGTAGATCTTGTGTGCCTTTAAGCTTTAAAAGCCAGTTACTCGTGTTTTTGCCGCTTTCTTGAAAGGGCAAATGACAGTTTACGACTTTTCTGGCCTTTCTTTCCAATAATTGATCTGTAGGTATTTTATGAGGGTGGTGTGGGGTGGGGAGGAGTAGTTCAAAAAATTTCGCGAAAAACCAACTTTGCCTGACGTATGGCGCAACGATTTGCTTAGTGAAAGATGTACATTTTCCACTAGGTCTGAGAAAAAAGGTGCATTTTTGGGATCAAAACGTTGAAAAGTGAGTTACTGGCTTTTAAAGCCAACAAGTACGCATTAATTTACTTGTGTAACCTAAATTTCAAAGTGGCGCCATTTCTCGACCTTTTAATGGATTTCGATGCACTATACGGCAATACAACGGCCTCTTCCTGTACTTTCAGACTGGCGTGCCAGTTTTGCCCTATTTGGAGTAGAAAATCCGAAAATGTGTTTTTTTGTAACCTAACCTTAATCTCTCAAAGTTACTTGTGTACCCTAATATCTTCAAAGTGGCGCCATTTCTCGAGCTTTCAATGGATTTCGATGCACTATACGGCAATACAACGTTCTCTTCATGTAGATTGCGATTAATGGATGGAAGTTTCCTGTATTTTGAGTAACAATACCAGAAAATGGCCTTTTTCTAACCTAAGCATAACCTCTAGGTCTCAAATAAAGAAATTATGGGATAGATCTCACACAAGTAAATTATGGGATAGAAAGGCCATTAAAGTCTTCAACTGTCATTTGCCGTTTCAAGAAAACGGCAAAAACACGAGTTACTGGCTTTTAAAGCTAAAGGCACACAAGATCTAGCATGTTTTCACAAAAGGGGGTTTTAGGTTCTAGGGCTCCTTTTGTGGAAACAGCGTAGATCTTGTGTGCCTTTAAGCTTTAAAAGCCAGTTACTCGTGTTTTTGCCGCTTTCTTGAAAGGGCAAATGACAGTTTACGACTTTTCTGGCCTTTCTTTCCAATAATTGATCTGTAGGTATTTTATGAGGGTGGTGTGGGGTGGGGAGGAGTAGTTCAAAAAATTTCGCGAAAAACCAACTTTGCCTGACGTATGGCGCAACGATTTGCTTAGTGAAAGATGTACATTTTCCACTAGGTCTGAGAAAAAAGGTGCATTTTTGGGATCAAAACGTTGAAAAGTGAGTTACTGGCTTTTAAAGCCAACAAGTACGCATTAATTTACTTGTGTAACCTAAATTTCAAAGTGGCGCCATTTCTCGACCTTTTAATGGATTTCGATGCACTATACGGCAATACAACGGCCTCTTCCTGTACTTTCAGACTGGCGTGCCAGTTTTGCCCTATTTGGAGTAGAAAATCCGAAAATGTGTTTTTTTGTAACCTAACCTTAATCTCTCAAAGTTACTTGTGTACCCTAATATCTTCAAAGTGGCGCCATTTCTCGAGCTTTCAATGGATTTCGATGCACTATACGGCAATACAACGTTCTCTTCATGTAGATTGCGATTAATGGATGGAAGTTTCCTGTATTTTGAGTAACAATACCAGAAAATGGCCTTTTTCTAACCTAAGCATAACCTCTAGGTCTCAAATAAAGAAATTATGGGATAGATCTCACACAAGTAAATTATGGGATAGAAAGGCCATTAAAGTCTTCAACTGTCATTTGCCGTTTCAAGAAAACGGCAAAAACACGAGTTACTGGCTTTTAAAGCTAAAGGCACACAAGATCTAGCATGTTTTCACAAAAGGGGGTTTTAGGTTCTAGGGCTCCTTTTGTGGAAACAGCGTAGATCTTGTGTGCCTTTAAGCTTTAAAAGCCAGTTACTCGTGTTTTTGCCGCTTTCTTGAAAGGGCAAATGACAGTTTACGACTTTTCTGGCCTTTCTTTCCAATAATTGATCTGTAGGTATTTTATGAGGGTGGTGTGGGGTGGGGAGGAGTAGTTCAAAAAATTTCGCGAAAAACCAACTTTGCCTGACGTATGGCGCAACGATTTGCTTAGTGAAAGATGTACATTTTCCACTAGGTCTGAGAAAAAAGGTGCATTTTTGGGATCAAAACGTTGAAAAGTGAGTTACTGGCTTTTAAAGCCAACAAGTACGCATTAATTTACTTGTGTAACCTAAATTTCAAAGTGGCGCCATTTCTCGACCTTTTAATGGATTTCGATGCACTATACGGCAATACAACGGCCTCTTCCTGTACTTTCAGACTGGCGTGCCAGTTTTGCCCTATTTGGAGTAGAAAATCCGAAAATGTGTTTTTTTGTAACCTAACCTTAATCTCTCAAAGTTACTTGTGTACCCTAATATCTTCAAAGTGGCGCCATTTCTCGAGCTTTCAATGGATTTCGATGCACTATACGGCAATACAACGTTCTCTTCATGTAGATTGCGATTAATGGATGGAAGTTTCCTGTATTTTGAGTAACAATACCAGAAAATGGCCTTTTTCTAACCTAAGCATAACCTCTAGGTCTCAAATAAAGAAATTATGGGATAGATCTCACACAAGTAAATTATGGGATAGAAAGGCCATTAAAGTCTTCAACTGTCATTTGCCGTTTCAAGAAAACGGCAAAAACACGAGTTACTGGCTTTTAAAGCTAAAGGCACACAAGATCTAGCATGTTTTCACAAAAGGGGGTTTTAGGTTCTAGGGCTCCTTTTGTGGAAACAGCGTAGATCTTGTGTGCCTTTAAGCTTTAAAAGCCAGTTACTCGTGTTTTTGCCGCTTTCTTGAAAGGGCAAATGACAGTTTACGACTTTTCTGGCCTTTCTTTCCAATAATTGATCTGTAGGTATTTTATGAGGGTGGTGTGGGGTGGGGAGGAGTAGTTCAAAAAATTTCGCGAAAAACCAACTTTGCCTGACGTATGGCGCAACGATTTGCTTAGTGAAAGATGTACATTTTCCACTAGGTCTGAGAAAAAAGGTGCATTTTTGGGATCAAAACGTTGAAAAGTGAGTTACTGGCTTTTAAAGCCAACAAGTACGCATTAATTTACTTGTGTAACCTAAATTTCAAAGTGGCGCCATTTCTCGACCTTTTAATGGATTTCGATGCACTATACGGCAATACAACGGCCTCTTCCTGTACTTTCAGACTGGCGTGCCAGTTTTGCCCTATTTGGAGTAGAAAATCCGAAAATGTGTTTTTTTGTAACCTAACCTTAATCTCTCAAAGTTACTTGTGTACCCTAATATCTTCAAAGTGGCGCCATTTCTCGAGCTTTCAATGGATTTCGATGCACTATACGGCAATACAACGTTCTCTTCATGTAGATTGCGATTAATGGATGGAAGTTTCCTGTATTTTGAGTAACAATACCAGAAAATGGCCTTTTTCTAACCTAAGCATAACCTCTAGGTCTCAAATAAAGAAATTATGGGATAGATCTCACACAAGTAAATTATGGGATAGAAAGGCCATTAAAGTCTTCAACTGTCATTTGCCGTTTCAAGAAAACGGCAAAAACACGAGTTACTGGCTTTTAAAGCTAAAGGCACACAAGATCTAGCATGTTTTCACAAAAGGGGGTTTTAGGTTCTAGGGCTCCTTTTGTGGAAACAGCGTAGATCTTGTGTGCCTTTAAGCTTTAAAAGCCAGTTACTCGTGTTTTTGCCGCTTTCTTGAAAGGGCAAATGACAGTTTACGACTTTTCTGGCCTTTCTTTCCAATAATTGATCTGTAGGTATTTTATGAGGGTGGTGTGGGGTGGGGAGGAGTAGTTCAAAAAATTTCGCGAAAAACCAACTTTGCCTGACGTATGGCGCAACGATTTGCTTAGTGAAAGATGTACATTTTCCACTAGGTCTGAGAAAAAAGGTGCATTTTTGGGATCAAAACGTTGAAAAGTGAGTTACTGGCTTTTAAAGCCAACAAGTACGCATTAATTTACTTGTGTAACCTAAATTTCAAAGTGGCGCCATTTCTCGACCTTTTAATGGATTTCGATGCACTATACGGCAATACAACGGCCTCTTCCTGTACTTTCAGACTGGCGTGCCAGTTTTGCCCTATTTGGAGTAGAAAATCCGAAAATGTGTTTTTTTGTAACCTAACCTTAATCTCTCAAAGTTACTTGTGTACCCTAATATCTTCAAAG
Source organism: Actinernus sp. WN-2022 (assembly GCA_030867875.1). Lineage (NCBI taxonomy): Eukaryota > Metazoa > Cnidaria > Anthozoa > Actiniaria > Actinernidae > Actinernus > Actinernus sp. WN-2022. Next base: position 13,968 of record JAOWCC010001214.1, read on the forward strand.
TGGCGCCATTTCTCGAGCTTTCAATGGATTTCGATGCACTATACGGCAATACAACGTTCTCTTCATGTAGATTGCGATTAATGGATGGAAGTTTCCTGTATTTTGAGTAACAATACCAGAAAATGGCCTTTTTCTAACCTAAGCATAACCTCTAGGTCTCAAATAAAGAAATTATGGGATAGATCTCACACAAGTAAATTATGGGATAGAAAGGCCATTAAAGTCTTCAACTGTCATTTGCCGTTTCAAGAAAACGGCAAAAACACGAGTTACTGGCTTTTAAAGCTAAAGGCACACAAGATCTAGCATGTTTTCACAAAAGGGGGTTTTAGGTTCTAGGGCTCCTTTTGTGGAAACAGCGTAGATCTTGTGTGCCTTTAAGCTTTAAAAGCCAGTTACTCGTGTTTTTGCCGCTTTCTTGAAAGGGCAAATGACAGTTTACGACTTTTCTGGCCTTTCTTTCCAATAATTGATCTGTAGGTATTTTATGAGGGTGGTGTGGGGTGGGGAGGAGTAGTTCAAAAAATTTCGCGAAAAACCAACTTTGCCTGACGTATGGCGCAACGATTTGCTTAGTGAAAGATGTACATTTTCCACTAGGTCTGAGAAAAAAGGTGCATTTTTGGGATCAAAACGTTGAAAAGTGAGTTACTGGCTTTTAAAGCCAACAAGTACGCATTAATTTACTTGTGTAACCTAAATTTCAAAGTGGCGCCATTTCTCGACCTTTTAATGGATTTCGATGCACTATACGGCAATACAACGGCCTCTTCCTGTACTTTCAGACTGGCGTGCCAGTTTTGCCCTATTTGGAGTAGAAAATCCGAAAATGTGTTTTTTTGTAACCTAACCTTAATCTCTCAAAGTTACTTGTGTACCCTAATATCTTCAAAGTGGCGCCATTTCTCGAGCTTTCAATGGATTTCGATGCACTATACGGCAATACAACGTTCTCTTCATGTAGATTGCGATTAATGGATGGAAGTTTCCTGTATTTTGAGTAACAATACCAGAAAATGGCCTTTTTCTAACCTAAGCATAACCTCTAGGTCTCAAATAAAGAAATTATGGGATAGATCTCACACAAGTAAATTATGGGATAGAAAGGCCATTAAAGTCTTCAACTGTCATTTGCCGTTTCAAGAAAACGGCAAAAACACGAGTTACTGGCTTTTAAAGCTAAAGGCACACAAGATCTAGCATGTTTTCACAAAAGGGGGTTTTAGGTTCTAGGGCTCCTTTTGTGGAAACAGCGTAGATCTTGTGTGCCTTTAAGCTTTAAAAGCCAGTTACTCGTGTTTTTGCCGCTTTCTTGAAAGGGCAAATGACAGTTTACGACTTTTCTGGCCTTTCTTTCCAATAATTGATCTGTAGGTATTTTATGAGGGTGGTGTGGGGTGGGGAGGAGTAGTTCAAAAAATTTCGCGAAAAACCAACTTTGCCTGACGTATGGCGCAACGATTTGCTTAGTGAAAGATGTACATTTTCCACTAGGTCTGAGAAAAAAGGTGCATTTTTGGGATCAAAACGTTGAAAAGTGAGTTACTGGCTTTTAAAGCCAACAAGTACGCATTAATTTACTTGTGTAACCTAAATTTCAAAGTGGCGCCATTTCTCGACCTTTTAATGGATTTCGATGCACTATACGGCAATACAACGGCCTCTTCCTGTACTTTCAGACTGGCGTGCCAGTTTTGCCCTATTTGGAGTAGAAAATCCGAAAATGTGTTTTTTTGTAACCTAACCTTAATCTCTCAAAGTTACTTGTGTACCCTAATATCTTCAAAGTGGCGCCATTTCTCGAGCTTTCAATGGATTTCGATGCACTATACGGCAATACAACGTTCTCTTCATGTAGATTGCGATTAATGGATGGAAGTTTCCTGTATTTTGAGTAACAATACCAGAAAATGGCCTTTTTCTAACCTAAGCATAACCTCTAGGTCTCAAATAAAGAAATTATGGGATAGATCTCACACAAGTAAATTATGGGATAGAAAGGCCATTAAAGTCTTCAACTGTCATTTGCCGTTTCAAGAAAACGGCAAAAACACGAGTTACTGGCTTTTAAAGCTAAAGGCACACAAGATCTAGCATGTTTTCACAAAAGGGGGTTTTAGGTTCTAGGGCTCCTTTTGTGGAAACAGCGTAGATCTTGTGTGCCTTTAAGCTTTAAAAGCCAGTTACTCGTGTTTTTGCCGCTTTCTTGAAAGGGCAAATGACAGTTTACGACTTTTCTGGCCTTTCTTTCCAATAATTGATCTGTAGGTATTTTATGAGGGTGGTGTGGGGTGGGGAGGAGTAGTTCAAAAAATTTCGCGAAAAACCAACTTTGCCTGACGTATGGCGCAACGATTTGCTTAGTGAAAGATGTACATTTTCCACTAGGTCTGAGAAAAAAGGTGCATTTTTGGGATCAAAACGTTGAAAAGTGAGTTACTGGCTTTTAAAGCCAACAAGTACGCATTAATTTACTTGTGTAACCTAAATTTCAAAGTGGCGCCATTTCTCGACCTTTTAATGGATTTCGATGCACTATACGGCAATACAACGGCCTCTTCCTGTACTTTCAGACTGGCGTGCCAGTTTTGCCCTATTTGGAGTAGAAAATCCGAAAATGTGTTTTTTTGTAACCTAACCTTAATCTCTCAAAGTTACTTGTGTACCCTAATATCTTCAAAGTGGCGCCATTTCTCGAGCTTTCAATGGATTTCGATGCACTATACGGCAATACAACGTTCTCTTCATGTAGATTGCGATTAATGGATGGAAGTTTCCTGTATTTTGAGTAACAATACCAGAAAATGGCCTTTTTCTAACCTAAGCATAACCTCTAGGTCTCAAATAAAGAAATTATGGGATAGATCTCACACAAGTAAATTATGGGATAGAAAGGCCATTAAAGTCTTCAACTGTCATTTGCCGTTTCAAGAAAACGGCAAAAACACGAGTTACTGGCTTTTAAAGCTAAAGGCACACAAGATCTAGCATGTTTTCACAAAAGGGGGTTTTAGGTTCTAGGGCTCCTTTTGTGGAAACAGCGTAGATCTTGTGTGCCTTTAAGCTTTAAAAGCCAGTTACTCGTGTTTTTGCCGCTTTCTTGAAAGGGCAAATGACAGTTTACGACTTTTCTGGCCTTTCTTTCCAATAATTGATCTGTAGGTATTTTATGAGGGTGGTGTGGGGTGGGGAGGAGTAGTTCAAAAAATTTCGCGAAAAACCAACTTTGCCTGACGTATGGCGCAACGATTTGCTTAGTGAAAGATGTACATTTTCCACTAGGTCTGAGAAAAAAGGTGCATTTTTGGGATCAAAACGTTGAAAAGTGAGTTACTGGCTTTTAAAGCCAACAAGTACGCATTAATTTACTTGTGTAACCTAAATTTCAAAGTGGCGCCATTTCTCGACCTTTTAATGGATTTCGATGCACTATACGGCAATACAACGGCCTCTTCCTGTACTTTCAGACTGGCGTGCCAGTTTTGCCCTATTTGGAGTAGAAAATCCGAAAATGTGTTTTTTTGTAACCTAACCTTAATCTCTCAAAGTTACTTGTGTACCCTAATATCTTCAAAGTGGCGCCATTTCTCGAGCTTTCAATGGATTTCGATGCACTATACGGCAATACAACGTTCTCTTCATGTAGATTGCGATTAATGGATGGAAGTTTCCTGTATTTTGAGTAACAATACCAGAAAATGGCCTTTTTCTAACCTAAGCATAACCTCTAGGTCTCAAATAAAGAAATTATGGGATAGATCTCACACAAGTAAATTATGGGATAGAAAGGCCATTAAAGTCTTCAACTGTCATTTGCCGTTTCAAGAAAACGGCAAAAACACGAGTTACTGGCTTTTAAAGCTAAAGGCACACAAGATCTAGCATGTTTTCACAAAAGGGGGTTTTAGGTTCTAGGGCTCCTTTTGTGGAAACAGCGTAGATCTTGTGTGCCTTTAAGCTTTAAAAGCCAGTTACTCGTGTTTTTGCCGCTTTCTTGAAAGGGCAAATGACAGTTTACGACTTTTCTGGCCTTTCTTTCCAATAATTGATCTGTAGGGGTGTGGGGTGGGGAGGAGTAGTTCAAAAAATTTCGCGAAAAACCAACTTTGCCTGACGTATGGCGCAACGATTTGCTTAGTGAAAGATGTACATTTTCCACTAGGTCTGAGAAAAAAGGTGCATTTTTGGGATCAAAACGTTGAAAAGTGAGTTACTGGCTTTTAAAGCCAACAAGTACGCATTAATTTACTTGTGTAACCTAAATTTCAAAGTGGCGCCATTTCTCGACCTTTTAATGGATTTCGATGCACTATACGGCAATACAACGGCCTCTTCCTGTACTTTCAGACTGGCGTGCCAGTTTTGCCCTATTTGGAGTAGAAAATCCGAAAATGTGTTTTTTTGTAACCTAACCTTAATCTCTCAAAGTTACTTGTGTACCCTAATATCTTCAAAGTGGCGCCATTTCTCGAGCTTTCAATGGATTTCGATGCACTATACGGCAATACAACGTTCTCTTCATGTAGATTGCGATTAATGGATGGAAGTTTCCTGTATTTTGAGTAACAATACCAGAAAATGGCCTTTTTCTAACCTAAGCATAACCTCTAGGTCTCAAATAAAGAAATTATGGGATAGATCTCACACAAGTAAATTATGGGATAGAAAGGCCATTAAAGTCTTCAACTGTCATTTGCCGTTTCAAGAAAACGGCAAAAACACGAGTTACTGGCTTTTAAAGCTAAAGGCACACAAGATCTAGCATGTTTTCACAAAAGGGGGTTTTAGGTTCTAGGGCTCCTTTTGTGGAAACAGCGTAGATCTTGTGTGCCTTTAAGCTTTAAAAGCCAGTTACTCGTGTTTTTGCCGCTTTCTTGAAAGGGCAAATGACAGTTTACGACTTTTCTGGCCTTTCTTTCCAATAATTGATCTGTAGGTATTTTATGAGGGTGGTGTGGGGTGGGGAGGAGTAGTTCAAAAAATTTCGCGAAAAACCAACTTTGCCTGACGTATGGCGCAACGATTTGCTTAGTGAAAGATGTACATTTTCCACTAGGTCTGAGAAAAAAGGTGCATTTTTGGGATCAAAACGTTGAAAAGTGAGTTACTGGCTTTTAAAGCCAACAAGTACGCATTAATTTACTTGTGTAACCTAAATTTCAAAGTGGCGCCATTTCTCGACCTTTTAATGGATTTCGATGCACTATACGGCAATACAACGGCCTCTTCCTGTACTTTCAGACTGGCGTGCCAGTTTTGCCCTATTTGGAGTAGAAAATCCGAAAATGTGTTTTTTTGTAACCTAACCTTAATCTCTCAAAGTTACTTGTGTACCCTAATATCTTCAAAGTGGCGCCATTTCTCGAGCTTTCAATGGATTTCGATGCACTATACGGCAATACAACGTTCTCTTCATGTAGATTGCGATTAATGGATGGAAGTTTCCTGTATTTTGAGTAACAATACCAGAAAATGGCCTTTTTCTAACCTAAGCATAACCTCTAGGTCTCAAATAAAGAAATTATGGGATAGATCTCACACAAGTAAATTATGGGATAGAAAGGCCATTAAAGTCTTCAACTGTCATTTGCCGTTTCAAGAAAACGGCAAAAACACGAGTTACTGGCTTTTAAAGCTAAAGGCACACAAGATCTAGCATGTTTTCACAAAAGGGGGTTTTAGGTTCTAGGGCTCCTTTTGTGGAAACAGCGTAGATCTTGTGTGCCTTTAAGCTTTAAAAGCCAGTTACTCGTGTTTTTGCCGCTTTCTTGAAAGGGCAAATGACAGTTTACGACTTTTCTGGCCTTTCTTTCCAATAATTGATCTGTAGGTATTTTATGAGGGTGGTGTGGGGTGGGGAGGAGTAGTTCAAAAAATTTCGCGAAAAACCAACTTTGCCTGACGTATGGCGCAACGATTTGCTTAGTGAAAGATGTACATTTTCCACTAGGTCTGAGAAAAAAGGTGCATTTTTGGGATCAAAACGTTGAAAAGTGAGTTACTGGCTTTTAAAGCCAACAAGTACGCATTAATTTACTTGTGTAACCTAAATTTCAAAGTGGCGCCATTTCTCGACCTTTTAATGGATTTCGATGCACTATACGGCAATACAACGGCCTCTTCCTGTACTTTCAGACTGGCGTGCCAGTTTTGCCCTATTTGGAGTAGAAAATCCGAAAATGTGTTTTTTTGTAACCTAACCTTAATCTCTCAAAGTTACTTGTGTACCCTAATATCTTCAAAGTGGCGCCATTTCTCGAGCTTTCAATGGATTTCGATGCACTATACGGCAATACAACGTTCTCTTCATGTAGATTGCGATTAATGGATGGAAGTTTCCTGTATTTTGAGTAACAATACCAGAAAATGGCCTTTTTCTAACCTAAGCATAACCTCTAGGTCTCAAATAAAGAAATTATGGGATAGATCTCACACAAGTAAATTATGGGATAGAAAGGCCATTAAAGTCTTCAACTGTCATTTGCCGTTTCAAGAAAACGGCAAAAACACGAGTTACTGGCTTTTAAAGCTAAAGGCACACAAGATCTAGCATGTTTTCACAAAAGGGGGTTTTAGGTTCTAGGGCTCCTTTTGTGGAAACAGCGTAGATCTTGTGTGCCTTTAAGCTTTAAAAGCCAGTTACTCGTGTTTTTGCCGCTTTCTTGAAAGGGCAAATGACAGTTTACGACTTTTCTGGCCTTTCTTTCCAATAATTGATCTGTAGGTATTTTATGAGGGTGGTGTGGGGTGGGGAGGAGTAGTTCAAAAAATTTCGCGAAAAACCAACTTTGCCTGACGTATGGCGCAACGATTTGCTTAGTGAAAGATGTACATTTTCCACTAGGTCTGAGAAAAAAGGTGCATTTTTGGGATCAAAACGTTGAAAAGTGAGTTACTGGCTTTTAAAGCCAACAAGTACGCATTAATTTACTTGTGTAACCTAAATTTCAAAGTGGCGCCATTTCTCGACCTTTTAATGGATTTCGATGCACTATACGGCAATACAACGGCCTCTTCCTGTACTTTCAGACTGGCGTGCCAGTTTTGCCCTATTTGGAGTAGAAAATCCGAAAATGTGTTTTTTTGTAACCTAACCTTAATCTCTCAAAGTTACTTGTGTACCCTAATATCTTCAAAGTGGCGCCATTTCTCGAGCTTTCAATGGATTTCGATGCACTATACGGCAATACAACGTTCTCTTCATGTAGATTGCGATTAATGGATGGAAGTTTCCTGTATTTTGAGTAACAATACCAGAAAATGGCCTTTTTCTAACCTAAGCATAACCTCTAGGTCTCAAATAAAGAAATTATGGGATAGATCTCACACAAGTAAATTATGGGATAGAAAGGCCATTAAAGTCTTCAACTGTCATTTGCCGTTTCAAGAAAACGGCAAAAACACGAGTTACTGGCTTTTAAAGCTAAAGGCACACAAGATCTAGCATGTTTTCACAAAAGGGGGTTTTAGGTTCTAGGGCTCCTTTTGTGGAAACAGCGTAGATCTTGTGTGCCTTTAAGCTTTAAAAGCCAGTTACTCGTGTTTTTGCCGCTTTCTTGAAAGGGCAAATGACAGTTTACGACTTTTCTGGCCTTTCTTTCCAATAATTGATCTGTAGGTATTTTATGAGGGTGGTGTGGGGTGGGGAGGAGTAGTTCAAAAAATTTCGCGAAAAACCAACTTTGCCTGACGTATGGCGCAACGATTTGCTTAGTGAAAGATGTACATTTTCCACTAGGTCTGAGAAAAAAGGTGCATTTTTGGGATCAAAACGTTGAAAAGTGAGTTACTGGCTTTTAAAGCCAACAAGTACGCATTAATTTACTTGTGTAACCTAAATTTCAAAGTGGCGCCATTTCTCGACCTTTTAATGGATTTCGATGCACTATACGGCAATACAACGGCCTCTTCCTGTACTTTCAGACTGGCGTGCCAGTTTTGCCCTATTTGGAGTAGAAAATCCGAAAATGTGTTTTTTTGTAACCTAACCTTAATCTCTCAAAGTTACTTGTGTACCCTAATATCTTCAAAGTGGCGCCATTTCTCGAGCTTTCAATGGATTTCGATGCACTATACGGCAATACAACGTTCTCTTCATGTAGATTGCGATTAATGGATGGAAGTTTCCTGTATTTTGAGTAACAATACCAGAAAATGGCCTTTTTCTAACCTAAGCATAACCTCTAGGTCTCAAATAAAGAAATTATGGGATAGATCTCACACAAGTAAATTATGGGATAGAAAGGCCATTAAAGTCTTCAACTGTCATTTGCCGTTTCAAGAAAACGGCAAAAACACGAGTTACTGGCTTTTAAAGCTAAAGGCACACAAGATCTAGCATGTTTTCACAAAAGGGGGTTTTAGGTTCTAGGGCTCCTTTTGTGGAAACAGCGTAGATCTTGTGTGCCTTTAAGCTTTAAAAGCCAGTTACTCGTGTTTTTGCCGCTTTCTTGAAAGGGCAAATGACAGTTTACGACTTTTCTGGCCTTTCTTTCCAATAATTGATCTGTAGGTATTTTATGAGGGTGGTGTGGGGTGGGGAGGAGTAGTTCAAAAAATTTCGCGAAAAACCAACTTTGCCTGACGTATGGCGCAACGATTTGCTTAGTGAAAGATGTACATTTTCCACTAGGTCTGAGAAAAAAGGTGCATTTTTGGGATCAAAACGTTGAAAAGTGAGTTACTGGCTTTTAAAGCCAACAAGTACGCATTAATTTACTTGTGTAACCTAAATTTCAAAGTGGCGCCATTTCTCGACCTTTTAATGGATTTCGATGCACTATACGGCAATACAACGGCCTCTTCCTGTACTTTCAGACTGGCGTGCCAGTTTTGCCCTATTTGGAGTAGAAAATCCGAAAATGTGTTTTTTTGTAACCTAACCTTAATCTCTCAAAGTTACTTGTGTACCCTAATATCTTCAAAGTGGCGCCATTTCTCGAGCTTTCAATGGATTTCGATGCACTATACGGCAATACAACGTTCTCTTCATGTAGATTGCGATTAATGGATGGAAGTTTCCTGTATTTTGAGTAACAATACCAGAAAATGGCCTTTTTCTAACCTAAGCATAACCTCTAGGTCTCAAATAAAGAAATTATGGGATAGATCTCACACAAGTAAATTATGGGATAGAAAGGCCATTAAAGTCTTCAACTGTCATTTGCCGTTTCAAGAAAACGGCAAAAACACGAGTTACTGGCTTTTAAAGCTAAAGGCACACAAGATCTAGCATGTTTTCACAAAAGGGGGTTTTAGGTTCTAGGGCTCCTTTTGTGGAAACAGCGTAGATCTTGTGTGCCTTTAAGCTTTAAAAGCCAGTTACTCGTGTTTTTGCCGCTTTCTTGAAAGGGCAAATGACAGTTTACGACTTTTCTGGCCTTTCTTTCCAATAATTGATCTGTAGGTATTTTATGAGGGTGGTGTGGGGTGGGGAGGAGTAGTTCAAAAAATTTCGCGAAAAACCAACTTTGCCTGACGTATGGCGCAACGATTTGCTTAGTGAAAGATGTACATTTTCCACTAGGTCTGAGAAAAAAGGTGCATTTTTGGGATCAAAACGTTGAAAAGTGAGTTACTGGCTTTTAAAGCCAACAAGTACGCATTAATTTACTTGTGTAACCTAAATTTCAAAGTGGCGCCATTTCTCGACCTTTTAATGGATTTCGATGCACTATACGGCAATACAACGGCCTCTTCCTGTACTTTCAGACTGGCGTGCCAGTTTTGCCCTATTTGGAGTAGAAAATCCGAAAATGTGTTTTTTTGTAACCTAACCTTAATCTCTCAAAGTTACTTGTGTACCCTAATATCTTCAAAGTGGCGCCATTTCTCGAGCTTTCAATGGATTTCGATGCACTATACGGCAATACAACGTTCTCTTCATGTAGATTGCGATTAATGGATGGAAGTTTCCTGTATTTTGAGTAACAATACCAGAAAATGGCCTTTTTCTAACCTAAGCATAACCTCTAGGTCTCAAATAAAGAAATTATGGGATAGATCTCACACAAGTAAATTATGGGATAGAAAGGCCATTAAAGTCTTCAACTGTCATTTGCCGTTTCAAGAAAACGGCAAAAACACGAGTTACTGGCTTTTAAAGCTAAAGGCACACAAGATCTAGCATGTTTTCACAAAAGGGGGTTTTAGGTTCTAGGGCTCCTTTTGTGGAAACAGCGTAGATCTTGTGTGCCTTTAAGCTTTAAAAGCCAGTTACTCGTGTTTTTGCCGCTTTCTTGAAAGGGCAAATGACAGTTTACGACTTTTCTGGCCTTTCTTTCCAATAATTGATCTGTAGGTATTTTATGAGGGTGGTGTGGGGTGGGGAGGAGTAGTTCAAAAAATTTCGCGAAAAACCAACTTTGCCTGACGTATGGCGCAACGATTTGCTTAGTGAAAGATGTACATTTTCCACTAGGTCTGAGAAAAAAGGTGCATTTTTGGGATCAAAACGTTGAAAAGTGAGTTACTGGCTTTTAAAGCCAACAAGTACGCATTAATTTACTTGTGTAACCTAAATTTCAAAGTGGCGCCATTTCTCGACCTTTTAATGGATTTCGATGCACTATACGGCAATACAACGGCCTCTTCCTGTACTTTCAGACTGGCGTGCCAGTTTTGCCCTATTTGGAGTAGAAAATCCGAAAATGTGTTTTTTTGTAACCTAACCTTAATCTCTCAAAGTTACTTGTGTACCCTAATATCTTCAAAGTGGCGCCATTTCTCGAGCTTTCAATGGATTTCGATGCACTATACGGCAATACAACGTTCTCTTCATGTAGATTGCGATTAATGGATGGAAGTTTCCTGTATTTTGAGTAACAATACCAGAAAATGGCCTTTTTCTAACCTAAGCATAACCTCTAGGTCTCAAATAAAGAAATTATGGGATAGATCTCACACAAGTAAATTATGGGATAGAAAGGCCATTAAAGTCTTCAACTGTCATTTGCCGTTTCAAGAAAACGGCAAAAACACGAGTTACTGGCTTTTAAAGCTAAAGGCACACAAGATCTAGCATGTTTTCACAAAAGGGGGTTTTAGGTTCTAGGGCTCCTTTTGTGGAAACAGCGTAGATCTTGTGTGCCTTTAAGCTTTAAAAGCCAGTTACTCGTGTTTTTGCCGCTTTCTTGAAAGGGCAAATGACAGTTTACGACTTTTCTGGCCTTTCTTTCCAATAATTGATCTGTAGGTATTTTATGAGGGTGGTGTGGGGTGGGGAGGAGTAGTTCAAAAAATTTCGCGAAAAACCAACTTTGCCTGACGTATGGCGCAACGATTTGCTTAGTGAAAGATGTACATTTTCCACTAGGTCTGAGAAAAAAGGTGCATTTTTGGGATCAAAACGTTGAAAAGTGAGTTACTGGCTTTTAAAGCCAACAAGTACGCATTAATTTACTTGTGTAACCTAAATTTCAAAGTGGCGCCATTTCTCGACCTTTTAATGGATTTCGATGCACTATACGGCAATACAACGGCCTCTTCCTGTACTTTCAGACTGGCGTGCCAGTTTTGCCCTATTTGGAGTAGAAAATCCGAAAATGTGTTTTTTTGTAACCTAACCTTAATCTCTCAAAGTTACTTGTGTACCCTAATATCTTCAAAGTGGCGCCATTTCTCGAGCTTTCAATGGATTTCGATGCACTATACGGCAATACAACGTTCTCTTCATGTAGATTGCGATTAATGGATGGAAGTTTCCTGTATTTTGAGTAACAATACCAGAAAATGGCCTTTTTCTAACCTAAGCATAACCTCTAGGTCTCAAATAAAGAAATTATGGGATAGATCTCACACAAGTAAATTATGGGATAGAAAGGCCATTAAAGTCTTCAACTGTCATTTGCCGTTTCAAGAAAACGGCAAAAACACGAGTTACTGGCTTTTAAAGCTAAAGGCACACAAGATCTAGCATGTTTTCACAAAAGGGGGTTTTAGGTTCTAGGGCTCCTTTTGTGGAAACAGCGTAGATCTTGTGTGCCTTTAAGCTTTAAAAGCCAGTTACTCGTGTTTTTGCCGCTTTCTTGAAAGGGCAAATGACAGTTTACGACTTTTCTGGCCTTTCTTTCCAATAATTGATCTGTAGGTATTTTATGAGGGTGGTGTGGGGTGGGGAGGAGTAGTTCAAAAAATTTCGCGAAAAACCAACTTTGCCTGACGTATGGCGCAACGATTTGCTTAGTGAAAGATGTACATTTTCCACTAGGTCTGAGAAAAAAGGTGCATTTTTGGGATCAAAACGTTGAAAAGTGAGTTACTGGCTTTTAAAGCCAACAAGTACGCATTAATTTACTTGTGTAACCTAAATTTCAAAGTGGCGCCATTTCTCGACCTTTTAATGGATTTCGATGCACTATACGGCAATACAACGGCCTCTTCCTGTACTTTCAGACTGGCGTGCCAGTTTTGCCCTATTTGGAGTAGAAAATCCGAAAATGTGTTTTTTTGTAACCTAACCTTAATCTCTCAAAGTTACTTGTGTACCCTAATATCTTCAAAGTGGCGCCATTTCTCGAGCTTTCAATGGATTTCGATGCACTATACGGCAATACAACGTTCTCTTCATGTAGATTGCGATTAATGGATGGAAGTTTCCTGTATTTTGAGTAACAATACCAGAAAATGGCCTTTTTCTAACCTAAGCATAACCTCTAGGTCTCAAATAAAGAAATTATGGGATAGATCTCACACAAGTAAATTATGGGATAGAAAGGCCATTAAAGTCTTCAACTGTCATTTGCCGTTTCAAGAAAACGGCAAAAACACGAGTTACTGGCTTTTAAAGCTAAAGGCACACAAGATCTAGCATGTTTTCACAAAAGGGGGTTTTAGGTTCTAGGGCTCCTTTTGTGGAAACAGCGTAGATCTTGTGTGCCTTTAAGCTTTAAAAGCCAGTTACTCGTGTTTTTGCCGCTTTCTTGAAAGGGCAAATGACAGTTTACGACTTTTCTGGCCTTTCTTTCCAATAATTGATCTGTAGGTATTTTATGAGGGTGGTGTGGGGTGGGGAGGAGTAGTTCAAAAAATTTCGCGAAAAACCAACTTTGCCTGACGTATGGCGCAACGATTTGCTTAGTGAAAGATGTACATTTTCCACTAGGTCTGAGAAAAAAGGTGCATTTTTGGGATCAAAACGTTGAAAAGTGAGTTACTGGCTTTTAAAGCCAACAAGTACGCATTAATTTACTTGTGTAACCTAAATTTCAAAGTGGCGCCATTTCTCGACCTTTTAATGGATTTCGATGCACTATACGGCAATACAACGGCCTCTTCCTGTACTTTCAGACTGGCGTGCCAGTTTTGCCCTATTTGGAGTAGAAAATCCGAAAATGTGTTTTTTTGTAACCTAACCTTAATCTCTCAAAGTTACTTGTGTACCCTAATATCTTCAAAGTGGCGCCATTTCTCGAGCTTTCAATGGATTTCGATGCACTATACGGCAATACAACGTTCTCTTCATGTAGATTGCGATTAATGGATGGAAGTTTCCTGTATTTTGAGTAACAATACCAGAAAATGGCCTTTTTCTAACCTAAGCATAACCTCTAGGTCTCAAATAAAGAAATTATGGGATAGATCTCACACAAGTAAATTATGGGATAGAAAGGCCATTAAAGTCTTCAACTGTCATTTGCCGTTTCAAGAAAACGGCAAAAACACGAGTTACTGGCTTTTAAAGCTAAAGGCACACAAGATCTAGCATGTTTTCACAAAAGGGGGTTTTAGGTTCTAGGGCTCCTTTTGTGGAAACAGCGTAGATCTTGTGTGCCTTTAAGCTTTAAAAGCCAGTTACTCGTGTTTTTGCCGCTTTCTTGAAAGGGCAAATGACAGTTTACGACTTTTCTGGCCTTTCTTTCCAATAATTGATCTGTAGGTATTTTATGAGGGTGGTGTGGGGTGGGGAGGAGTAGTTCAAAAAATTTCGCGAAAAACCAACTTTGCCTGACGTATGGCGCAACGATTTGCTTAGTGAAAGATGTACATTTTCCACTAGGTCTGAGAAAAAAGGTGCATTTTTGGGATCAAAACGTTGAAAAGTGAGTTACTGGCTTTTAAAGCCAACAAGTACGCATTAATTTACTTGTGTAACCTAAATTTCAAAGTGGCGCCATTTCTCGACCTTTTAATGGATTTCGATGCACTATACGGCAATACAACGGCCTCTACCTGTACTTTCAGACTGGCGTGCCAGTTTTGCCCTATTTGGAGTAGAAAATCCGAAAATGTGTTTTTTTGTAACCTAACCTTAATCTCTCAAAGTTACTTGTGTACCCTAATATCTTCAAAGTGGCGCCATTTCTCGAGCTTTCAATGGATTTCGATGCACTATACGGCAATACAACGTTCTCTTCATGTAGATTGCGATTAATGGATGGAAGTTTCCTGTATTTTGAGTAACAATACCAGAAAATGGCCTTTTTCTAACCTAAGCATAACCTCTAGGTCTCAAATAAAGAAATTATGGGATAGATCTCACACAAGTAAATTATGGGATAGAAAGGCCATTAAAGTCTTCAACTGTCATTTGCCGTTTCAAGAAAACGGCAAAAACACGAGTTACTGGCTTTTAAAGCTAAAGGCACACAAGATCTAGCATGTTTTCACAAAAGGGGGTTTTAGGTTCTAGGGCTCCTTTTGTGGAAACAGCGTAGATCTTGTGTGCCTTTAAGCTTTAAAAGCCAGTTACTCGTGTTTTTGCCGCTTTCTTGAAAGGGCAAATGACAGTTTACGACTTTTCTGGCCTTTCTTTCCAATAATTGATCTGTAGGTATTTTATGAGGGTGGTGTGGGGTGGGGAGGAGTAGTTCAAAAAATTTCGCGAAAAACCAACTTTGCCTGACGTATGGCGCAACGATTTGCTTAGTGAAAGATGTACATTTTCCACTAGGTCTGAGAAAAAAGGTGCATTTTTGGGATCAAAACGTTGAAAAGTGAGTTACTGGCTTTTAAAGCCAACAAGTACGCATTAATTTACTTGTGTAACCTAAATTTCAAAGTGGCGCCATTTCTCGACCTTTTAATGGATTTCGATGCACTATACGGCAATACAACGGCCTCTTCCTGTACTTTCAGACTGGCGTGCCAGTTTTGCCCTATTTGGAGTAGAAAATCCGAAAATGTGTTTTTTTGTAACCTAACCTTAATCTCTCAAAGTTACTTGTGTACCCTAATATCTTCAAAGTGGCGCCATTTCTCGAGCTTTCAATGGATTTCGATGCACTATACGGCAATACAACGTTCTCTTCATGTAGATTGCGATTAATGGATGGAAGTTTCCTGTATTTTGAGTAACAATACCAGAAAATGGCCTTTTTCTAACCTAAGCATAACCTCTAGGTCTCAAATAAAGAAATTATGGGATAGATCTCACACAAGTAAATTATGGGATAGAAAGGCCATTAAAGTCTTCAACTGTCATTTGCCGTTTCAAGAAAACGGCAAAAACACGAGTTACTGGCTTTTAAAGCTAAAGGCACACAAGATCTAGCATGTTTTCACAAAAGGGGGTTTTAGGTTCTAGGGCTCCTTTTGTGGAAACAGCGTAGATCTTGTGTGCCTTTAAGCTTTAAAAGCCAGTTACTCGTGTTTTTGCCGCTTTCTTGAAAGGGCAAATGACAGTTTACGACTTTTCTGGCCTTTCTTTCCAATAATTGATCTGTAGGTATTTTATGAGGGTGGTGTGGGGTGGGGAGGAGTAGTTCAAAAAATTTCGCGAAAAACCAACTTTGCCTGACGTATGGCGCAACGATTTGCTTAGTGAAAGATGTACATTTTCCACTAGGTCTGAGAAAAAAGGTGCATTTTTGGGATCAAAACGTTGAAAAGTGAGTTACTGGCTTTTAAAGCCAACAAGTACGCATTAATTTACTTGTGTAACCTAAATTTCAAAGTGGCGCCATTTCTCGACCTTTTAATGGATTTCGATGCACTATACGGCAATACAACGGCCTCTTCCTGTACTTTCAGACTGGCGTGCCAGTTTTGCCCTATTTGGAGTAGAAAATCCGAAAATGTGTTTTTTTGTAACCTAACCTTAATCTCTCAAAGTTACTTGTGTACCCTAATATCTTCAAAGTGGCGCCATTTCTCGAGCTTTCAATGGATTTCGATGCACTATACGGCAATACAACGTTCTCTTCATGTAGATTGCGATTAATGGATGGAAGTTTCCTGTATTTTGAGTAACAATACCAGAAAATGGCCTTTTTCTAACCTAAGCATAACCTCTAGGTCTCAAATAAAGAAATTATGGGATAGATCTCACACAAGTAAATTATGGGATAGAAAGGCCATTAAAGTCTTCAACTGTCATTTGCCGTTTCAAGAAAACGGCAAAAACACGAGTTACTGGCTTTTAAAGCTAAAGGCACACAAGATCTAGCATGTTTTCACAAAAGGGGGTTTTAGGTTCTAGGGCTCCTTTTGTGGAAACAGCGTAGATCTTGTGTGCCTTTAAGCTTTAAAAGCCAGTTACTCGTGTTTTTGCCGCTTTCTTGAAAGGGCAAATGACAGTTTACGACTTTTCTGGCCTTTCTTTCCAATAATTGATCTGTAGGTATTTTATGAGGGTGGTGTGGGGTGGGGAGGAGTAGTTCAAAAAATTTCGCGAAAAACCAACTTTGCCTGACGTATGGCGCAACGATTTGCTTAGTGAAAGATGTACATTTTCCACTAGGTCTGAGAAAAAAGGTGCATTTTTGGGATCAAAACGTTGAAAAGTGAGTTACTGGCTTTTAAAGCCAACAAGTACGCATTAATTTACTTGTGTAACCTAAATTTCAAAGTGGCGCCATTTCTCGACCTTTTAATGGATTTCGATGCACTATACGGCAATACAACGGCCTCTTCCTGTACTTTCAGACTGGCGTGCCAGTTTTGCCCTATTTGGAGTAGAAAATCCGAAAATGTGTTTTTTTGTAACCTAACCTTAATCTCTCAAAGTTACTTGTGTACCCTAATATCTTCAAAGTGGCGCCATTTCTCGAGCTTTCAATGGATTTCGATGCACTATACGGCAATACAACGTTCTCTTCATGTAGATTGCGATTAATGGATGGAAGTTTCCTGTATTTTGAGTAACAATACCAGAAAATGGCCTTTTTCTAACCTAAGCATAACCTCTAGGTCTCAAATAAAGAAATTATGGGATAGATCTCACACAAGTAAATTATGGGATAGAAAGGCCATTAAAGTCTTCAACTGTCATTTGCCGTTTCAAGAAAACGGCAAAAACACGAGTTACTGGCTTTTAAAGCTAAAGGCACACAAGATCTAGCATGTTTTCACAAAAGGGGGTTTTAGGTTCTAGGGCTCCTTTTGTGGAAACAGCGTAGATCTTGTGTGCCTTTAAGCTTTAAAAGCCAGTTACTCGTGTTTTTGCCGCTTTCTTGAAAGGGCAAATGACAGTTTACGACTTTTCTGGCCTTTCTTTCCAATAATTGATCTGTAGGTATTTTATGAGGGTGGTGTGGGGTGGGGAGGAGTAGTTCAAAAAATTTCGCGAAAAACCAACTTTGCCTGACGTATGGCGCAACGATTTGCTTAGTGAAAGATGTACATTTTCCACTAGGTCTGAGAAAAAAGGTGCATTTTTGGGATCAAAACGTTGAAAAGTGAGTTACTGGCTTTTAAAGCCAACAAGTACGCATTAATTTACTTGTGTAACCTAAATTTCAAAGTGGCGCCATTTCTCGACCTTTTAATGGATTTCGATGCACTATACGGCAATACAACGGCCTCTTCCTGTACTTTCAGACTGGCGTGCCAGTTTTGCCCTATTTGGAGTAGAAAATCCGAAAATGTGTTTTTTTGTAACCTAACCTTAATCTCTCAAAGTTACTTGTGTACCCTAATATCTTCAAAGTGGCGCCATTTCTCGAGCTTTCAATGGATTTCGATGCACTATACGGCAATACAACGTTCTCTTCATGTAGATTGCGATTAATGGATGGAAGTTTCCTGTATTTTGAGTAACAATACCAGAAAATGGCCTTTTTCTAACCTAAGCATAACCTCTAGGTCTCAAATAAAGAAATTATGGGATAGATCTCACACAAGTAAATTATGGGATAGAAAGGCCATTAAAGTCTTCAACTGTCATTTGCCGTTTCAAGAAAACGGCAAAAACACGAGTTACTGGCTTTTAAAGCTAAAGGCACACAAGATCTAGCATGTTTTCACAAAAGGGGGTTTTAGGTTCTAGGGCTCCTTTTGTGGAAACAGCGTAGATCTTGTGTGCCTTTAAGCTTTAAAAGCCAGTTACTCGTGTTTTTGCCGCTTTCTTGAAAGGGCAAATGACAGTTTACGACTTTTCTGGCCTTTCTTTCCAATAATTGATCTGTAGGTATTTTATGAGGGTGGTGTGGGGTGGGGAGGAGTAGTTCAAAAAATTTCGCGAAAAACCAACTTTGCCTGACGTATGGCGCAACGATTTGCTTAGTGAAAGATGTACATTTTCCACTAGGTCTGAGAAAAAAGGTGCATTTTTGGGATCAAAACGTTGAAAAGTGAGTTACTGGCTTTTAAAGCCAACAAGTACGCATTAATTTACTTGTGTAACCTAAATTTCAAAGTGGCGCCATTTCTCGACCTTTTAATGGATTTCGATGCACTATACGGCAATACAACGGCCTCTTCCTGTACTTTCAGACTGGCGTGCCAGTTTTGCCCTATTTGGAGTAGAAAATCCGAAAATGTGTTTTTTTGTAACCTAACCTTAATCTCTCAAAGTTACTTGTGTACCCTAATATCTTCAAAGTGGCGCCATTTCTCGAGCTTTCAATGGATTTCGATGCACTATACGGCAATACAACGTTCTCTTCATGTAGATTGCGATTAATGGATGGAAGTTTCCTGTATTTTGAGTAACAATACCAGAAAATGGCCTTTTTCTAACCTAAGCATAACCTCTAGGTCTCAAATAAAGAAATTATGGGATAGATCTCACACAAGTAAATTATGGGATAGAAAGGCCATTAAAGTCTTCAACTGTCATTTGCCGTTTCAAGAAAACGGCAAAAACACGAGTTACTGGCTTTTAAAGCTAAAGGCACACAAGATCTAGCATGTTTTCACAAAAGGGGGTTTTAGGTTCTAGGGCTCCTTTTGTGGAAACAGCGTAGATCTTGTGTGCCTTTAAGCTTTAAAAGCCAGTTACTCGTGTTTTTGCCGCTTTCTTGAAAGGGCAAATGACAGTTTACGACTTTTCTGGCCTTTCTTTCCAATAATTGATCTGTAGGTATTTTATGAGGGTGGTGTGGGGTGGGGAGGAGTAGTTCAAAAAATTTCGCGAAAAACCAACTTTGCCTGACGTATGGCGCAACGATTTGCTTAGTGAAAGATGTACATTTTCCACTAGGTCTGAGAAAAAAGGTGCATTTTTGGGATCAAAACGTTGAAAAGTGAGTTACTGGCTTTTAAAGCCAACAAGTACGCATTAATTTACTTGTGTAACCTAAATTTCAAAGTGGCGCCATTTCTCGACCTTTTAATGGATTTCGATGCACTATACGGCAATACAACGGCCTCTTCCTGTACTTTCAGACTGGCGTGCCAGTTTTGCCCTATTTGGAGTAGAAAATCCGAAAATGTGTTTTTTTGTAACCTAACCTTAATCTCTCAAAGTTACTTGTGTACCCTAATATCTTCAAAGTGGCGCCATTTCTCGAGCTTTCAATGGATTTCGATGCACTATACGGCAATACAACGTTCTCTTCATGTAGATTGCGATTAATGGATGGAAGTTTCCTGTATTTTGAGTAACAATACCAGAAAATGGCCTTTTTCTAACCTAAGCATAACCTCTAGGTCTCAAATAAAGAAATTATGGGATAGATCTCACACAAGTAAATTATGGGATAGAAAGGCCATTAAAGTCTTCAACTGTCATTTGCCGTTTCAAGAAAACGGCAAAAACACGAGTTACTGGCTTTTAAAGCTAAAGGCACACAAGATCTAGCATGTTTTCACAAAAGGGGGTTTTAGGTTCTAGGGCTCCTTTTGTGGAAACAGCGTAGATCTTGTGTGCCTTTAAGCTTTAAAAGCCAGTTACTCGTGTTTTTGCCGCTTTCTTGAAAGGGCAAATGACAGTTTACGACTTTTCTGGCCTTTCTTTCCAATAATTGATCTGTAGGTATTTTATGAGGGTGGTGTGGGGTGGGGAGGAGTAGTTCAAAAAATTTCGCGAAAAACCAACTTTGCCTGACGTATGGCGCAACGATTTGCTTAGTGAAAGATGTACATTTTCCACTAGGTCTGAGAAAAAAGGTGCATTTTTGGGATCAAAACGTTGAAAAGTGAGTTACTGGCTTTTAAAGCCAACAAGTACGCATTAATTTACTTGTGTAACCTAAATTTCAAAGTGGCGCCATTTCTCGACCTTTTAATGGATTTCGATGCACTATACGGCAATACAACGGCCTCTTCCTGTACTTTCAGACTGGCGTGCCAGTTTTGCCCTATTTGGAGTAGAAAATCCGAAAATGTGTTTTTTTGTAACCTAACCTTAATCTCTCAAAGTTACTTGTGTACCCTAATATCTTCAAAGTGGCGCCATTTCTCGAGCTTTCAATGGATTTCGATGCACTATACGGCAATACAACGTTCTCTTCATGTAGATTGCGATTAATGGATGGAAGTTTCCTGTATTTTGAGTAACAATACCAGAAAATGGCCTTTTTCTAACCTAAGCATAACCTCTAGGTCTCAAATAAAGAAATTATGGGATAGATCTCACACAAGTAAATTATGGGATAGAAAGGCCATTAAAGTCTTCAACTGTCATTTGCCGTTTCAAGAAAACGGCAAAAACACGAGTTACTGGCTTTTAAAGCTAAAGGCACACAAGATCTAGCATGTTTTCACAAAAGGGGGTTTTAGGTTCTAGGGCTCCTTTTGTGGAAACAGCGTAGATCTTGTGTGCCTTTAAGCTTTAAAAGCCAGTTACTCGTGTTTTTGCCGCTTTCTTGAAAGGGCAAATGACAGTTTACGACTTTTCTGGCCTTTCTTTCCAATAATTGATCTGTAGGTATTTTATGAGGGTGGTGTGGGGTGGGGAGGAGTAGTTCAAAAAATTTCGCGAAAAACCAACTTTGCCTGACGTATGGCGCAACGATTTGCTTAGTGAAAGATGTACATTTTCCACTAGGTCTGAGAAAAAAGGTGCATTTTTGGGATCAAAACGTTGAAAAGTGAGTTACTGGCTTTTAAAGCCAACAAGTACGCATTAATTTACTTGTGTAACCTAAATTTCAAAGTGGCGCCATTTCTCGACCTTTTAATGGATTTCGATGCACTATACGGCAATACAACGGCCTCTTCCTGTACTTTCAGACTGGCGTGCCAGTTTTGCCCTATTTGGAGTAGAAAATCCGAAAATGTGTTTTTTTGTAACCTAACCTTAATCTCTCAAAGTTACTTGTGTACCCTAATATCTTCAAAGTGGCGCCATTTCTCGAGCTTTCAATGGATTTCGATGCACTATACGGCAATACAACGTTCTCTTCATGTAGATTGCGATTAATGGATGGAAGTTTCCTGTATTTTGAGTAACAATACCAGAAAATGGCCTTTTTCTAACCTAAGCATAACCTCTAGGTCTCAAATAAAGAAATTATGGGATAGATCTCACACAAGTAAATTATGGGATAGAAAGGCCATTAAAGTCTTCAACTGTCATTTGCCGTTTCAAGAAAACGGCAAAAACACGAGTTACTGGCTTTTAAAGCTAAAGGCACACAAGATCTAGCATGTTTTCACAAAAGGGGGTTTTAGGTTCTAGGGCTCCTTTTGTGGAAACAGCGTAGATCTTGTGTGCCTTTAAGCTTTAAAAGCCAGTTACTCGTGTTTTTGCCGCTTTCTTGAAAGGGCAAATGACAGTTTACGACTTTTCTGGCCTTTCTTTCCAATAATTGATCTGTAGGTATTTTATGAGGGTGGTGTGGGGTGGGGAGGAGTAGTTCAAAAAATTTCGCGAAAAACCAACTTTGCCTGACGTATGGCGCAACGATTTGCTTAGTGAAAGATGTACATTTTCCACTAGGTCTGAGAAAAAAGGTGCATTTTTGGGATCAAAACGTTGAAAAGTGAGTTACTGGCTTTTAAAGCCAACAAGTACGCATTAATTTACTTGTGTAACCTAAATTTCAAAGTGGCGCCATTTCTCGACCTTTTAATGGATTTCGATGCACTATACGGCAATACAACGGCCTCTTCCTGTACTTTCAGACTGGCGTGCCAGTTTTGCCCTATTTGGAGTAGAAAATCCGAAAATGTGTTTTTTTGTAACCTAACCTTAATCTCTCAAAGTTACTTGTGTACCCTAATATCTTCAAAGTGGCGCCATTTCTCGAGCTTTCAATGGATTTCGATGCACTATACGGCAATACAACGTTCTCTTCATGTAGATTGCGATTAATGGATGGAAGTTTCCTGTATTTTGAGTAACAATACCAGAAAATGGCCTTTTTCTAACCTAAGCATAACCTCTAGGTCTCAAATAAAGAAATTATGGGATAGATCTCACACAAGTAAATTATGGGATAGAAAGGCCATTAAAGTCTTCAACTGTCATTTGCCGTTTCAAGAAAACGGCAAAAACACGAGTTACTGGCTTTTAAAGCTAAAGGCACACAAGATCTAGCATGTTTTCACAAAAGGGGGTTTTAGGTTCTAGGGCTCCTTTTGTGGAAACAGCGTAGATCTTGTGTGCCTTTAAGCTTTAAAAGCCAGTTACTCGTGTTTTTGCCGCTTTCTTGAAAGGGCAAATGACAGTTTACGACTTTTCTGGCCTTTCTTTCCAATAATTGATCTGTAGGTATTTTATGAGGGTGGTGTGGGGTGGGGAGGAGTAGTTCAAAAAATTTCGCGAAAAACCAACTTTGCCTGACGTATGGCGCAACGATTTGCTTAGTGAAAGATGTACATTTTCCACTAGGTCTGAGAAAAAAGGTGCATTTTTGGGATCAAAACGTTGAAAAGTGAGTTACTGGCTTTTAAAGCCAACAAGTACGCATTAATTTACTTGTGTAACCTAAATTTCAAAGTGGCGCCATTTCTCGACCTTTTAATGGATTTCGATGCACTATACGGCAATACAACGGCCTCTTCCTGTACTTTCAGACTGGCGTGCCAGTTTTGCCCTATTTGGAGTAGAAAATCCGAAAATGTGTTTTTTTGTAACCTAACCTTAATCTCTCAAAGTTACTTGTGTACCCTAATATCTTCAAAGTGGCGCCATTTCTCGAGCTTTCAATGGATTTCGATGCACTATACGGCAATACAACGTTCTCTTCATGTAGATTGCGATTAATGGATGGAAGTTTCCTGTATTTTGAGTAACAATACCAGAAAATGGCCTTTTTCTAACCTAAGCATAACCTCTAGGTCTCAAATAAAGAAATTATGGGATAGATCTCACACAAGTAAATTATGGGATAGAAAGGCCATTAAAGTCTTCAACTGTCATTTGCCGTTTCAAGAAAACGGCAAAAACACGAGTTACTGGCTTTTAAAGCTAAAGGCACACAAGATCTAGCATGTTTTCACAAAAGGGGGTTTTAGGTTCTAGGGCTCCTTTTGTGGAAACAGCGTAGATCTTGTGTGCCTTTAAGCTTTAAAAGCCAGTTACTCGTGTTTTTGCCGCTTTCTTGAAAGGGCAAATGACAGTTTACGACTTTTCTGGCCTTTCTTTCCAATAATTGATCTGTAGGTATTTTATGAGGGTGGTGTGGGGTGGGGAGGAGTAGTTCAAAAAATTTCGCGAAAAACCAACTTTGCCTGACGTATGGCGCAACGATTTGCTTAGTGAAAGATGTACATTTTCCACTAGGTCTGAGAAAAAAGGTGCATTTTTGGGATCAAAACGTTGAAAAGTGAGTTACTGGCTTTTAAAGCCAACAAGTACGCATTAATTTACTTGTGTAACCTAAATTTCAAAGTGGCGCCATTTCTCGACCTTTTAATGGATTTCGATGCACTATACGGCAATACAACGGCCTCTTCCTGTACTTTCAGACTGGCGTGCCAGTTTTGCCCTATTTGGAGTAGAAAATCCGAAAATGTGTTTTTTTGTAACCTAACCTTAATCTCTCAAAGTTACTTGTGTACCCTAATATCTTCAAAGTGGCGCCATTTCTCGAGCTTTCAATGGATTTCGATGCACTATACGGCAATACAACGTTCTCTTCATGTAGATTGCGATTAATGGATGGAAGTTTCCTGTATTTTGAGTAACAATACCAGAAAATGGCCTTTTTCTAACCTAAGCATAACCTCTAGGTCTCAAATAAAGAAATTATGGGATAGATCTCACACAAGTAAATTATGGGATAGAAAGGCCATTAAAGTCTTCAACTGTCATTTGCCGTTTCAAGAAAACGGCAAAAACACGAGTTACTGGCTTTTAAAGCTAAAGGCACACAAGATCTAGCATGTTTTCACAAAAGGGGGTTTTAGGTTCTAGGGCTCCTTTTGTGGAAACAGCGTAGATCTTGTGTGCCTTTAAGCTTTAAAAGCCAGTTACTCGTGTTTTTGCCGCTTTCTTGAAAGGGCAAATGACAGTTTACGACTTTTCTGGCCTTTCTTTCCAATAATTGATCTGTAGGTATTTTATGAGGGTGGTGTGGGGTGGGGAGGAGTAGTTCAAAAAATTTCGCGAAAAACCAACTTTGCCTGACGTATGGCGCAACGATTTGCTTAGTGAAAGATGTACATTTTCCACTAGGTCTGAGAAAAAAGGTGCATTTTTGGGATCAAAACGTTGAAAAGTGAGTTACTGGCTTTTAAAGCCAACAAGTACGCATTAATTTACTTGTGTAACCTAAATTTCAAAGTGGCGCCATTTCTCGACCTTTTAATGGATTTCGATGCACTATACGGCAATACAAC